>JBBMKE010445486.1:0-20609 GCA_037834125.1 Lippia alba
TTTGCAAAAATAATGTAATTTTAGGGTTTATTTTTTTATTCATTAGTATAACATTTCATTAAAATTAAAAATAATACGGAACAATGTGTAATTTTCATTTGTTATTTATATTTTAAAAGTGATGTATAACATTTAAAATTTTTATATATTTTTATCCATCAAACTATATTTAATTAGAATTAAAAAAATATCAAAATAAAGTTATAATAATATAATATAATAATATTTATATTATGATTGTAATAATTTTTTAATATGTATACTGAAAGGAAAAAGAAAAAGATAATTTATGTGTGCCGTTTAACTGAGATTGGACAGAGTTTGGGACTAATAGTGAAAGTTTTGCTCTTTGGGACTAAAAATGTTAAAAATCAAAACAAGTGGGATGATTTAAAAACTACGGGACTAAAAAAAACTGACCTATATCGTACGGGACCAAAAATGCAATTTTCTTTTTTGAGAATAAAGTTCACTGCTCCTTTGGTCACATAACCTGATAGGATCAATAAGATTACGTTAAAGTTTTTTTGTTTAATATTTATTTTATAATTATTTTTAATATAATTAAAAATTTAAAAGATAATACAAAATATAAATTAGAAAATATAGGAAAGAATAAAAACATATAATTGAAGAAATGAGAGAAAGGCGTGAGGGAAAAAAAGAAGCTAAGAGATAAATATTATACGTAGATGGAGAATAGAAAAAATTAATTTTATTTAGAATTTAATGATATAATTGTAATCTTAATTATATTGGATTTTTATATTTAAAAAGTTGTTATTTAATTTAATATTTAATATTTTATCCATGCATATTTATTTCTATAAATATGATAAGTTATAAAGTTTCTTTTATATTTATATCTTCAGTTTAAATATATTTGTACAACTCCATTTAAAATAAATTATTTGCAATTATAACAAGCTTTCTTTCAAAATAAAAATTCATATAAAAGAACCCACACAAATATCAATTAGTGCATTATCAAATTTTTCTCTCAAAATTAAAAATCATAACAAACACACCAACATCAATAAATGTATTAGTGAATTCACATAAATATTCGACATACTCGTTTAAACAATTATTTCAAATATTGATAGAAATCAATCTAATTATAATCAAGCCTGTGTCTTTAGTAGATATTGGATCCTCACAATTAGTCCAAATCGGGTTTTAAGTAGCAAGTTTACCTTGTCAGTTCGAACTGAAAATAAGTCAATGATCCATGTTAGTTTGAATCTTCTTGTGCATTTGATTGTTGACTTGATTGTCATGACTTGAGACTTTGTTGTGTTAGGGCACATTTTGTCCTCAAATGGAACTAAGCTTGATTTCATAACAGCCCGGGCTTGTTCATGCTGATTCTTTCTTGTGGGCACTGTTTTATGAATTCTCTGCTTAATGATATTCAGGTGAAAATTAAATTTGACATTAAAAATCACGTTGAAGTGAAATCACAATGAAAATCGCAAAAATTCACTGAATGCGCTTTGAAACCATATCTTCTTAGAAATGCATATGTCATCCAACACCAATAGTTTTTGAGCGATTATATGGATGATTTTTGCTTGAAATACTTGTTTGGCTAGAAAATAGTCATGCTATAATGTATAGGCCGCAGTCCACGCACGAGGGACTCAAACAAGGTCGCAAGGTTTTCATGCAAAGAAAAAAAAATATAAGCTTTTTTTGGAGAATTTTTTTTGATAGGTTTTTTTTTTCCTTGTCGAAATACACAAGATTTTTGGTCAATAGCTCTATTGAAAACATACATGTCTAAACTCAAGACACAATAGAAAATCAGAATGATGTGCAAATGAGGTAAGGTATGGATGGGCAAAGTCGGAGAAAGCAAATTAAATCCTGAATACAGTTGTTCTTTACTCCATAGGGAATAAAGTCAAATTTCAGAGGCAAAGGGAAACATCACAAAAGAGAACGAATTCAGGAAAACTTTCTTAGCAACACAATTGAAGCATTATAAATGAAGGGTCAGCCAGATGAAGGGTATATATTGTTGCGTATTAGGGGAGCATGGAACACAAGCTCTAGGCAACTTTGTTAACAAGTTTTGTACTTTTCACAGCTTTACTTTATTCTCCTTTTTAAAAAATTGAACTTGCACTATTGAAGACCATGCATGTAACACGAGCACATGGTTTAATTCTTCTTAATTGAGAATGCTTTTCTGTAATCTCTCTTTTCATGTAATAAGGTATGAACTATCCTGTTGCGGCTACTTAGTGGTGTAGCTTTAGCGGTTCCATGGAGCATAATCAGTTGGAATGGTGCCCTATCATTGGTCAGAATGATGCACTTGAATTTCATCAGTAGACTTGGGAAAATAAATTTCTGATTAATATTTCCATTTCCTAGTATTGGGAATACAGAATGTTTGTTCCCGTAATTTCTTGCTACAAAATCCAAAGATAAGATGAGAAAAGAAAATAGTGAGAGATTGCAAAAGAATCCTATATCAGACAATTTGACTTACATATGGAGCGATGAATCTTGATGATATCATTTCCAATATATCTTTTTTTTTCTTTTTTTTTAAAATTACTGTTCGTAATTAGAATTTAAGTTCATATCCACAATAGCACGCATTAGGCTAAATTGCAGGGGTAAGTTCATATCCACAATAGCATGCATTAGGCTAAATTGCAGGGGTATGACTGGGGGAATTTTTTGAAATTTTCTTTAACCTCGAGAAGTTTGTGTAATTAGGTCAGACCTCAAACTATTCCGATGTAATTGCCCCTTTTAATTTTCACATTGTCATATGATTAATGTCGATTTAATAATGTCATTAGTCGAGAAATGTTGAAAAAATGGCAAGCTCAAAGGTGGTGGGGCGACAACTATGACAAAATAATGGAACCGTACAACGTGCGGAGGCTTAACCGGCAAGCTTTCTCTCTTCCTTGGACTCAAATGTCAGAAGACGACTTCAGTTCAAAAACCGAATCAGTTAAAGACAGTCCTGTAACACCACCACTAGGCCCAGAAAGACTGCCTCGTGCTCTGTACAGACTTACTGGGATGGGGCCAACATACTCTTCAGATTCATTAGACCATCACTCGTGAATTTTTGTGGTGTTGTGTCGACTCCAAAACTTTCCATTATTAGTGGAAATGCTAAGACAGAGACATCTTCCTCCTTGAGGACTAGTTCCTCTATGGAAGCTGGAGACATTTCTATAAACAATGCTAGTGATTTAGAGACTGAATGGGTGGAACAGGATGAACCTGGTGTGTATATCACCATCAGAGCATTGCCCGATGGTAGAAGAGAACTCAGACGTGTCAGATTCATGTTGGTATTCAAATTACAAATATCGTTGAGAAATTTGGATAAAGCCGTATATACGTTTCTGATCATTTGAAAAATGAATTGTGAGGGAGATATATGCAATTTTGAAATTGATAAGGGAGTCTGCCGTAGTTTTTATCGTTATAGGTAGATGGTTGTGAATATTCCTACGTATTGGCTTCCTCTGAACTAATATGTGCTTATGTTGGAATATTATCCTAAACCTTCAACTGAAATTACAAATATTCCCCTTCCGAGCATCTAATTTTGATTGGAAATTGGATAATTACATTTTTGGTCCTCCAACTATACAACTTATTCTCTTTTGGTCCTCGACAGTTCACTTTGACAAAATTGGTCACTGAACTACCACTTTTTTTTTCAAAGTTAGTCTTGTCGTCAACCCAGATGTTAAATTAAACAGAACCCTAATTTTATGCGTATTTTGGCGCCGTTTCTTTCATTTTCACTCACATTCCTTAGTTGCTGCAATGGAGAAGTGATTTACGGCTACCATGTCAATAGATTCGACTTGTTGGAGTTCACATAGGCAAAATTTTCCAATTGAACTAGCTTTTTTGCAAATGTGGGTATGAATTACCTTTGAGGACTTCATGGACCGATTTGAATCCTGGTAGAAGATTTTGGGCATGCCCGAATTATGGGGTATTTCAAATTATCCCTCTTTTATATTACTTTAATTTTGTGTTTTATGTTAATGCTACTTCTTTTATGTTTATTCTAGGGCGAAGAAGGATTTTGGGATTCTATAGGTTGTTGGATCCTGTTTTTTGTGCGTCGGGATAAGAAAAATCTGGAGCATGAGCTACGTGAAATGATGGAACATGAATCTGACTTGAAAAATTCAGTTGAAAGATACCGGAATGAGTTTAAGGGGCCCCAAAAGAGAAGACAATATTGTTCGCTTTTCAATGGTTTCATGTTGGGGTGTTTTTTTATGATCATGTTGTTTTTTCTTGCTAATAAATAGGCTAGAATTGTAACAGTTGTTGGGATGTCTTAATGTATGGCTGATGTTGTTTCTTATTGTTGTGCAGTAAAATTTGTGTAGAATTAAATGCAACTTACATGGACTGATTTAATTTTGTTTGAGGATCCACCAATCCTAATCCCAATGTTCTTTCTTGAACTCTTGACCTATCATTGCAACAAATTAATAGGCTCCTCTACCATTTTACCCCCATGAAAGAGTTTGATGTTGTACATTGTAGGCTCACTTGTCAAAAATGAAAAACAGATCCAGAATTCAAACAACCCAACAAAAAGGAGCAATAAGAGATGCAAATACGTACTGTAATTAGGTCTCTGCCGCACCCATGGTGGCCTTAGAGCCATTTTCCAGCTTGCAAACACGATTCCACACCAGTTCTTCGAAAAAGCACACTCCCAAAACTTACAAACACGAAAAACATAAATTTTTTCTTGTTTTGCTCAGTGTCGTCCACGATTACAACCTTGGGTGCTAAAAATTGAAAAAATTTGGGAGATTTATAATGAAATATGGATTGGGGGAAATGCGGTTCTAGGGTTTCTTGTATTTGAGCGAGAAAAAGATGATTTTTTTTGTTCAAGTTGTGCTGAAATATGAATTAGGGCTTTTACAATTACTCGCTTAAGTTGCACGTGATTAACTACCAAGCATCTTCCATTTAATTTGATGCCTGGGCTGACGACAGGACTAACTTTGAAAAAAAAAGTGGTAGTTTAGTGACCAGTTTTGTCAAAGTGAACAGTCGGGGACCAAAAGAGAATAAGTTGTATAGTTGGAGGACCAAAAATGTAATTATCCTAAAATTTAATTTTGACGAGCAGATATAAGGGAGGTCTGCGTAAATTATTAATTTAAAAGAAGGGAGTTTGTGTAATTCAGCATAGTTACAAGGGAAGTTGCTGTAATTATTTATATTTTTTTTGTTTACCTTGAATTAATACGCTCTTTTGTTGAGAATATTACGATAATAGTTGGATCTTGAACTAAAATTGCAGCTGAGAGAAGTTTGCGGAGATGCATAGTATGGTGGGAAGAGAATAGAGTCAGGATACACAAACAGTTCCTGTGATGGAATTGAAGAAAACGAGCACAAATGATGCTTCGTTTTGCTGACTGAGGGAGGTTTTGTGATCAAAGAGCAAGACTGCAAGAGAGAGCATCATGCAAACTATACAGGAAGAGTCACAGTTTTGTGACCACTTTCAAGGGAAAAATAAAAAAATTGCATAAAGTTCTGGGTTGTAAGATGTACTTCGAGTAGGTATTTTATTTATGGGTAATTTTTGTTTGCACCCCAACTTTTGGGTTGTTTTGCATTTTAATAACCTTCTTAAGCTTCAAGGACATCTAATGCCCGATTTATATAGTTTCAAGATGAGATCGAACTAGAGGATTATCATAGTTGGAGACTGTACGTTTGTTTGAATATATCATCTAAATCTTACTTTGTATAAATGAATTTGAAGTTGGATTTGAGACTATTAGAGCGATATTGTAATTTTTTAATTTGGTAGGACAAAATGTCATTAACACTGAATATCTCTTGTAATGTATTACACCAAAATACTAGTTTAAGTAAACTAGAATAACTTATAAATTAGAAATTAGACTCGATCAATTTAAAGAGAAAAGATCAACGAGTTTTATAAATCAAACTATATATATAAAGTCAAATAAAAGATAAATACAAATTATAATTTATTTTTTCATGTTAGTTCGAAAATGTATCTTATAATTTTGTTTTATTTATGAGATGATGCCTATTATGTATGGACACAAATACAACACAACACAAATTAATTTTTAACTTTAATAGGTGAGGAATGTTTGACACTGTATTCAATACAAACACGATACAACGCAATAAAATAATATTTTAGTATCCGTACACCATACACGTTTGTGAATTTGAAACTATAACTTTTTTATTTGTATATCTAAGAGTTACATTAAAAACATTAAGTTTTATTTAAATGGAAAACATGAGAGAGAATTTCCCGCCTCTCTCTAGTGAAAAATCGACCACATGAGAAGAAGCACGAAGAACTTCAAATCGTCCAACGTTGAGACACCGAATCCGGTCGAGGACGCCGATCTATAAGATGTATCAACTGAGGATGGAGAATCTCCACCCAAGAATTCATATCTGGAAGAACTCCTGGGTAATAGATTGGAAGAGTACTTGAAATTTGAATATGAGAACCTCACAGATCTTAGCAGACTGAAAATAGATGCACCAACAATAGTTTACCCTTGCCCGAAAATCAACCTGACGGAGGACTACAGGGAAGAGATTTGCTCCCCTTGGAAGGACGTAATTATTCTCAGAATCCTAGCACAAATCATAGACACGAACCTCTTCTCGGCAAGAATAGACCGAGTCTGGCAGTTAGAATGGAGTATGATCTAATTGATCTTAGTTATGGTTGCTACACCCTGAAACTACATGACAGGGAGAAGACGATTACCATCCTTACAGAAGGTCCATGGGTAATCAATGGGAACTATCTGGTGGCAAGGCGATGAAAGCCTCAATTTCAAGCAGCAAAAGACCGCATTACCACGGTGATTTCATGGGTCAGAATCCGAGGCTTGGCAACGAAGTATTACAAGGAGACAATCTTGTATGGAATAGCATCGGCCATAGGACCACTGGTGAAAATTGATAAGAACACCTATTTCGGTGAGAAAGGAAAATTCGTAAGGTTTGTGTAGAGCTTGATCTAGAACAACCACTCCGAAGTAGGGTAGACATTGAAGGTGACCTCCTTACAATCGAATGTGAAAACCTACCGTCAATCTGCTTCCACTGCGGACGAGTGGGACACAAAATTGGGAGCTTCCCCAACAAACCCGCTACAGAGACAGCTCGGCCTAGTGAGCAGACTAGAGCCACCCATAATGCTAATACGAACGCTCTAAGTACGAGTCCGGAATATGGGCCGTGGATGATGGAGGGGCGAAATAGAGGCTATCGACAGAGGGCAGGATTTGGATGTTGTGGAAGGCCGACAACATCCATGTACAGATTTTGGAGACCTCCACTTAATTGATCCATGTGCAGATTGGACCGCTATTAGGCAACAACTGGTGTTGCACACAAGAGTTTATGGCAGCCCGAAACCTCAGAAATAGGAAAAATTGTAGCGAAATCTTCCACTATCAGATCTAACATGAATTGAGCCTTAATGCTAATGGGAGATTTCAATGACATTATGGGACCGAGTGGAAAAAGATGGGGAAACCAGGTCTCGTGAAACAAGTGTCAGAGATTCATGGAGGCGGTTGAGGACTGCTCTCTCATGGACATCGAATCGAAAGGACCTCGCTTCACTTGGTCAGGTATAGTGAATGGGAGAAGATGAGTTCAGGAGCGGCTGGATAGAATTTTAGCCAACACGGAATGGACCGAGAGATTCCCGGATAGCATTACGAAGGTTCTCCCGAGAACCTACTCAGACCACCACCCCATTCTTATGGATACCAACGATATAGTTCGGCTTCGGAGAAATGTTCCATTCAGATTTGAGGCCGCATGGACGGAACACCCGGGTTGGCGATAGTTGATTTCCCGCTATGGAATCCGTTGATTTCAGTAGGAACAACTCTACAAAGGGTGCAAGACGGGCTCACCGAATGGAATAAAACCACTTTCGATATAACATCTTCCGTCGGAAAAGATTGCTGCTTGCCAGAATTGCGGGTCTTCAAAAAGCTTTATGCTACAAAAACGATTGGTTTTTGCAGAATCTGGAAATGGAGTCAGTGAGAGAGTTTAACATGGTACTAAAGCAGAAAGAAACCCACTGGTTCTAAAAATCCTGTATAAATTGGCTTAAACTAGGGGATCGCAACATGCAATTTTTCCATATCTCCACTCTGACCCGGAGAAAAAGAATTAGAATCGAAATGTTGAAGATTGAGGGGCAGTGGTGCTCCGATGCCACACCCTCAAAGCTCATGTTCATGATTTTTTCCACCAACTACTAGCTCCCACCCTCAACGAGAGAGAGGATGAGTTGCAACGCTGCCTTTTGCAAAGGGAACTCACCAAGCAGAATAGAGAGGTTGTTCTCAAATTGATCTCGAAGGAAAAACTCTGGGGAGTAGTTAATTCGATGAATGCGTACGAAGCACCCGGCCCAGATGGATTTCAAGCCCTCCTTTTCCATAAGTATTGGGATACTATTGGCGATGATGTGACAGAGGCTTTGGGCACCTGTTTCGACTCGTCGGAAATCCCGGCTGGTATGGGAGCAGCCTACATTTGTTTGGTACCAAAAATCGAACAACCTAAAGACACAAGCGAATTCCGCCCCATCGCTCTCTTGAATGTCCGCTTTAAAATCCTTACAAAGCTTCTGGTGAGGAGAATCAAACCGTTCATTTCTGACATAGTGAGACCGTTCCAGTTTTCTTTCATTCCTGGGCGGAGTACCCATGACAAAATTCTGGTGCTGAAAGAGTTATTACATTCCATGTATAACTATTGTAGCAAGCGAGGGAGTATGCTGCTGAAACTCGATCTAGAAAAGACGTACGACAAGGTGGATTAGTACTTTTTGGAAGAGACCCTTTATCTCTTCAAGTTCCCGGATTAGGTTATTAAACTGATTATAAATGTTGTTAGAGTTGTTACTTCGCGTATTCTTTGGAATGGGGAACCAACTAATGAGATACATCCTACTTGCGTGAAGAATTGGGTTTCGGCTCTCGTGTGCGGAAGGGGCCGGCAATTTGCCACCTCCTTTTTGCAGACGATATCATCCTTACCGCTACTACAATGGAAGACAACGGAGAAAGTATTGGAAAAAGTAAGCTTTTATCCCCCCTGGCGAATAATGAAAAAGAGAACATTAGTAACATACTTGGATTCAGAGAAACAGTAAATATTGGCCGTTATTTGGGAGTTGAGCTAGGGAATGGTGCGCTCTCTAATCATTCTTATGCAGCGGTTATTAAGAGGGTCTAGAAGAGGCTCTCCGGGTGGAAGTTGAAGAATCTTAGCATGGCGGGTCGGCTTACCAAATGCACTCTAATTGGTTCCTAGAAAAGGTTTGTGAGAACCTTGACCAACTTAGCCGCCGCTTCCTCTGGTCTACCTACATTACGAAGCGTAAAGCCCACATTGTCAGTTGGGCGAAAGTGATTAGGAAGAAAAAAGATGGGGGCATAGGTATTCATGAGGCTTGCAAAACTAATATAGCAATGCTAGCCAAGGCCGGATGGGATGTACTCAAAGAAAAGGAGATGATTTGGCCTAAAACCTTCCGAGCCAAATACGTACCTCAAGGGGGAGGACATTCTAGATAACATTCCTAAGACCAATGCTTCTAGAGTGTGGAAAGGAATTAGCAAAAGCTTAAAAAACATGGGTGGGCTAGTACATTAGAAAGTGGGAAATGGAAATGAGATTGATCTTTGGGATGACAGTTGGACACGCAAAGGTTTGCTGCGTGATATGATACAAGGGTCAGTGCATGCGGTCGATGAGGGATTATGTGTCAGTGATGTCTTGGATGGAGATGGCAGATGGATATTGGATAGATTGCATACGGTTATCCGCGAAAACATACAACAGCTCATTACATGGACTCCCGTCCCTTGAAATACGGAGGCTAGGGACGTAAGAATTTGGGGTGGCACTTCGACGAATATCTTTTCTTGCAAGAGAGCGGTTGAGTGCCTTCGAGCTCAAATCACAAACGTGGACAGGTCTTGGTCGATGATTTGGAGGAGCAAACTCCCGGCAAAGTTTAAATGTTTCCTTTGGCAAGTCAATCATAACAGTCTCATATGCAACGCCTTGCTCGTCGATCGACATATGGATGTGGATGCCAGCTTTAAGAGATGTGGTGCAGCGAGGGAAGACATCCTGCGTATATTCAAGGAATGCTCGATTGCTAGGATATTCTGGAAATGGGTGTTTTCTCGCCAAGACTGGAACACTTTCGAAGGACTGCAAAGGGAGGTTGGCTGGGAAATGGTTGGAAGTTGGGCCTTAGCAATGACCTTATCCCGAAATGCAGCTGGGAGATCACGTTTGTGGCCGAGATATGGGGTATGTGGAAAATTCGCAACAAGTGGGAGTATCAGAGGGTTAGAGAGCCGTTGAGCATCACACTCGACAACACCAAAGGCTTGATGGCTGACATCATATCCTTATAAATAAAGGATTCCAATACTAAACCTAGGAGACAAGAGATTCGGTGGCTAAATGTTGGGTCCAGCCCAATTTCAATTTTGTTGGCCTAAATCAATTAATAACTAAAGCCCATGGAAAATCCTTCTTCTATACTTAATTGGTTGGTCTATTTTTTGGGATATATACATAAAGTTCCGGCAGTAGCAGCCGTGTGTTTTTAGCAAAGAACAGAGGCGTGTTTTGTTCTGTTTTTGACAGCAACTTTGCCTAATTTTCTGTCCAGCGACAGCAACTTCGTGAGCACGATCGGAACGTCATTTGTGGTCGGATCGGGCTGATTTTCGGATAGCAGATTCTCAACTCATCGAACTTAAAAGTGAACTGATTTTCGGTCCGTGAACAGTAGCTCATTTTCGGCTTAATTTTTGGATTTTTTTCTCCTTTTGTGTCCTAGTTTGTTTTAGATCGAATCGGTGTTTTGTTCGAATTTAGAGTTAGAATTATTGGTATTGAACCGCTGTAGTTTTGCCTCGTATTATAGTGGATTTGTTTTTAGGTCTCGTAGGGCTCGTGGTTTTTACTCTTCGATTTAAAGGGGTTTTCCACGTTAAAATTCTCGTGTCTTTTATTTCTTGTTTGGTTGTTTGTTTTTTTATCCTTTGGCATACTTGGTAGTTTGTTTATTGGGCGTTTGGAGAGGAGTTTTAATTTCCGCTGCGTACACTACGATTTTGGTGTATCCCTTTCCTAACACTAAATCCATCCCCGGGATGGGTGAAACACAATACGGATGACAGTTTCAACGCCACGCGACAATCCGCGACCGCCGGAGGAGTTGTTAGAAACCATGAGGGGCAATGGTTGTTTGGATTGCTCTCAAACTTGGAAACATGGATATCCTGTCTGCAGAATTGATTGGCATACGAGAAGGGTTGAACCTGGCTTGGGAAAGAAGGTTCGTGAGGATCGACGTCGAGTGCGACTAGGCCACCGCGATCAAGCTTATTGAGGCTGCTATAACTGACGACCATCCGCTAGGCCACATTATCGATGATTGCCGGGCGTTGATTAGTAAGCCCTGGGAATGCAGACTGAAGCATGTCCTGAGAGAAGGAAACGAGTTGGCGGACAAGATCGCGAGAAAGGCCCATGAGATGGAGGCGGACGTGGCGTTCTGGAACACTCAACCTGGGATGCTGTCTTACGCTTTGTGTTTGCCGTTGCACCAAAAAAACAATAAAATTAAGTTTCAATTGAGGGTTAAATTATTTTAAAAATCTGATGTTTCAAATAATTTAATTTTAATAATTTAATGATTAAAAGCATTCCGATAAACTGTGTATTTAACATGGAAATCAGATCATTTTTATTAATATGATAAAAACATCATATTTGAAAGAAAATACAATAATTAATTCGCATTCACTTAAACAACCTGACATCATGACCAGAATTGGAAAAACAAAATTACATCACCAATTCACACTATCGTAATAGGAACAGATTAATTCATGAGCCATGGAAAACATTTATTTCGGCGAACCATGAGTTGTACGTATGTCTCTTTATAAATGATATCGCACTATGAAAAATCTCACGAAGGTCTTAACCAGGGGAATATAGACGGTCAGAAACGCATGCGATGGGATTAGAAGATATAGAAGCAAAACTGAAAACACTATAACAGTGTTTCGATCTTCGAATAGCAGATAAATGGCCGTGATAAAGGCTCCGGTCATAGACATAATGGAGACGAAAAGAATAAAAAGGTTACAAATGGTTGAGAATGGAAAAATAATCAGTTGTTTCTGTTCTGTATAGAGTAAAATATTGGTGGCTAAGAAGAGAAGCAGACAGGTTATGGATGTGAGGAAAGAGATGATGGTAAACCAGGTAAATGCTTTGAAGAGATTTTCGTCTGAGAAAACAGGCAAGTGGTTCGTGTCAAGTAGTCCGCCGGGCACTGTAACAGCTGCTGCAAACGCAACTGTGGCGATCAATGCAGCGACGACCGAGCACGCTTGGGATGTGTCCTTGTCCCAGTTCTCCACTTGTGCTTTCATGGCTGCATGTTCTTCCACAAATACCATCTCAGCAGTTTTTCCAACGCGGTTTCTACTTCCTCGCGAATCAGGTGTAACAATGTTTGCAATCTCCTGTCGTGTTTTTGCATGTGTGAAATTGATAATGCATGCAGAATTCAAACATATAATGGACGGAAAATTGCAAGATTGGTCAGGATATTTTTGGACTATAAGTTTTGAAAATTGCAATTCCGGCCGAATATTTTAAAATTCACCAGAAAGTTACATGTGACATCTTATAAAACCTAGCATGTACTTCACTTTTCCACTATTTTTATCAATTTCCTGCCAAAATTGGATTAAAACCCCAAAATTGTACGTAACAATTACATGGTAACTTTAGTTGGGACCTGGTTCGACCAAACTTATATAAAAAAAAAGAGAGTATTTCATGCTTGATTTAAATTTTGGAAAAGTAATTATTTAGTTAAATAATAAATATAGTACACTTGCACGTATGATGGTTTACTTTAGCTGGATAGGGGTCTAAAATAGAATATTTCAAAGTTTTGGGACCAATAATTGCAATTTTATGTCATATAATGACAAATGGAGAAAATGCAATTTTGGTATATCAATCGATCCATTTTAGTATTTTCTTTTTTTTTTTTTTTTTGAAACATCTCATCATAGCAATTTTGGTTCCAATTTTTTTTTTTAAGTGAAAAATGTAACCTAAACCTCCAAAAATTTGCAATTTAATGCTACTTCTTTGTTGAAACCACCAATCCCCACCTGAAAATGTGGATGTTTTCTGGTGAGAATTGGTGGTTTCAAATGAAAAATTGCATTAAATTACAAAAATTTAGAGTTGTGTGTTTAAAATGCAAAATTTTGGAATTCACGCTGTATCGAAAAAAAGCTTGTACGAAAATTGTTGAAACCATATATACGTACATAAAACCATAGCACTTCACGCTCTATTTGGAGAGCTGCACCAATTGTGACACGATCAATGGAACGGGGAGATCCCACTTTGGCAGCCGAATGCAAGACGGTGTTTCCGTAAATATCCCTCATATCTGACATCTCCTGCTTAAGGTTTGTTGTTTGATTAATGAGATTGAACACACGCCGGTGGCGGTTTTCAGCTGCCACATGAAATATGGATTTTTTAGTGTTGGTGTCCCTGGTGTAGATTGCTTCAGGAAATGTAGCTATGATCTCTTCGATTATCTCGTGGATCCCCGACCATGCTGCCGTTATTATCGCATCTTTGTAAATTCCAGAAGCTTTGCAATAACCCAAGGATTCCATATTCTTGCACAAGAATTTCACGAGTTTTGTTGCTTGCTCGTGACACTGTTTAACACGAACAGGATCTTTGTAGAAATATCCTGAACACACAACTACCCAAAAAAAAAAACAAAATTTTTTTTTTTTAGAACTTCTACATAACATCCTGCAATCAAGGATGGAAGAAATCCCCGTATAGGGAAAATTTAGCCAATGACAAGAGGTTGATTTTGGTTATATATTCATAATCTACGACTGTTAGTTCTATAACTCACCCCAAAATCTAGCTAATCAAGTATTGGTCGCCATATATAATATATTAAGTAGTAAATAGTTTATTATTGCTGCTACGTGTACTTGCTTTCTTAATTCTTTTCCTAATAGAGCAACATCGGAGCTATGTTCATTCTTTTGCTGGTATGACCATGGATATAAATACAAATGATAACTTTGAATGAGATAAATTATCATCTACGGAGTAATAAGATGAAAGGTCCCTTATTTGTGAAAGCTTTGCACTTGACTATTTTTTAAAATAAAAAACTTGGGTGTAAACTAATGAAATGAGAATTTGAGCACATATACAAGGTTGTGGACTAAGTAGATAGTTTGTTGAAGATATAAACCCACATTCAACACGACACATGCACGAACTTTGTGGGAAGAAATTGTAGAATTTGCATGCATAAAAATTGGAAATGACAAGTAATTTTTGTCCAAAAAGATGATACAACTAAAATACAAAGAAGAGAGTTATATTGCTGATCACTTGAATGAGTTTCAAGGTGTTCTTAATCAGCTGACATGTATAGGCATAAAATTTCATGATGTGATTATCAGGCTTTGGATACTTGCCAATTCGCCTGATTCTTGGAAACTTTTTGAGTTTCACTTATCAACTCTTCATCTCATGATAGTGGTGTTATTGTTGACCTTGTGAAGAATAACATTTTGAATGGAGAGATGAGATTAAAAACTCAACATTAAACTTAGCTCGAGTTGTTGGTTTCAGAAAAAGGAGGGGGGGGGGGGAGCCAACATAAGCAAGAAAAATGAAGAAATAAGAGTCGAAGCAACTCAAGGTCAAGATGAAAAACCTGGCCATGTTAAGAAATATTGCTTCAAATTGAAGGGAGAATGCAAAGTTAATCGTGATGGGCATGAAAAGAAAGACCAAGAAAATAATGATTGTGTTGTTGAATGTTGCTACCACTTCTAATGATGATCTTGTTCTCGAGTATGATGATAATGTTGTCGTTGTCAGTGATCATTCTAGTTTGGTAGTTGATAGCACCATATACTCATTTGCATTTGATTTGAACAAGGAGGCTTGATGATAATGACAATTGTAATTTCTTTGATAATGGTAAGTGAAACTCACAAAAGGAAATCCGATTGTGGCACAAGGTGATAAATTCTATAATTTACATAAGATGAATGCTTCCATTTGTGAGAACTCTGTTAATGCGGTAGAAAATGAAAACATGTCAAAGTTATGACATAAGAGGCTTAGTCACATTAGTGAAAAGGTTCGATTTTTTGGCTAAAACGAGTTTCATTTAGGAATCATCCTCATTCAAGAAAATCATAGCTGCTTGAACTGGTATACTCATATATTTATGGACCAACGGACGAATGAACTCATCATGTGAGACACTTTGTTTTGTCATTTTTATTGATGATTATTCAAGAAAACTTTGGGTTTTCAGAAGCAAAATTACCTAAATTAATTTAAGTTGAGACGTTATCTTCTACTCATTTAATTAATTCGTCTCCTTCTATTGCATTGCAAATTGATGTTTCTAACAGGGTTTGGAATGGAAAAGATGTCTCCTATGATTATTTACTCATGTTTGGTTGTAAAACTTACGTACTAGTACCTAAGAATGAGCGGTTTAAGTTAAACATCAAAGTGAGAAAATGTATTTTTCTTGGATATTAATGTGGTATGAAATTAGTGAAGCTGATTTGGAAGTTCCAGAGTGGTGAATGATGAGAGATGGTTGGAGAATGAGATACGCCACACTCAACTTGGCCAGAAAAGGACAGTGGCACGTTAGTTTTCTCACACATCAAACGGAGTTTCATGAAAATGAAAAATTCTTGCTCTCTTTTATTTCTCGTTTATGTTTCTTTCAATACACAAGCATACTGGTTAGATTGATCTCACTCTATGTGTGGTGTGGATACATTCCAAAAGGATTCTACTTTGGGTCCTCATAGAAAGAACCGTTCAAGAAAAGGGGCACGAATCTAGCTAATTCAGCAAGAAGAACGTTCAAGGGAGACTTGAAGGTTTCAAGAAAGTAACGATTTAATTGAGTTAATTCTTAAATTTTCTAATACGTTTTAGAATAAAAATTTTGATTGTTAAAATTTTTTAGATTTGTGCTGCGCAACGCTTGTTTGTCCAACAGTTTTAACTTAAAAATTGAGCAAATGAGTGTAAATGCTGCTTTCCTCCACGATGGTTTGGAGGAGAAAATATATATGGAGCATTCAAAGAGTTTTGTTGTGAAAGGAAAAGAGAATTTAGAATGCACACCGAGAAAATGCTTATATGGTCTAAAATAAGCTTCTAGGCAACCGTATAGAAAGTTTGAGTTCGTTATGCTACAATAGGGTTGTAGAAGCCACTGCTGACCATTACGTATTTGTTCAAAAATTCTAAAATGATAATTTTGTCATTTTATTGCTTTATAATGAAATTTTACTTTTATTGATCATAGTATTACTATAATTAACAGGTTAAATAATGAGTTGAGTAAGTCTTTTGACATGAAAGATTTGAGACCATCAAAAGAACATTTTTGGCATAAGAGAAGCATGTTGATGAAGTGATTTAAAATATTCACATGGATAAGTCAAAGTGTTAAGTACTCCCCTTAATGAACATTATAAGCTAAGTATCACACAATCTCATTCTACTGACGAAGATAATGAGAGCATGCAAAGTGTTCCACATGCATCAACATTTGAAGTTTGAAATATGACATGGTTAGTGTGAACCAAATTTGGCTCATGCAATTGGCAAAATTAGCATGTTTCTTTCAAATCCGATTAGAGAGCATTCGAATGTTGTGTTTTGGATTACGAGATATCTCTGTGGCACTAAAAATTTGAAGCTTTATTTTGGATTTGAAAAATCTATATTGGTTGGTTGTACAAATTTGAATTTAGTTGGAGATTTGAATTTAAGAAAATCCACTTTTGGTAATTTAATTACTTTTGCAAAGGATTAGTTACATAAAAATTTAAACTGCAAAAAATATGTTGTTTTGTCTATTAAATAAGCTTTACTGCAGCTACTGAAATGTGCCAAAATATTACTTTGAGTGAAGAAATTTATTCATGAGTTTGGGTTCTCTCAATCGGAGTATGTTTTGTTTTGTAATAATGAGAGTGCAATTCATCTTAGAAAGAATTCTAATTTTCATAATAAATCAAAGTGATATGAGATATCATTAGATTCGAGCTGTTTCGAATTTTAAGTTGATTGAACTTAAAAGTGTTCATACCAATGATAATGGTGCTGATATATATGAAGACGAAAGTGATGAATAGTGAGAAATTTAAAAATTATGCGGACACCATCTCAAGTTTGTTTATCTCCTTTCTCTGGAGGGGGAGATTAACCGGTCCAACCATATACAATTGTTGGCCCAATAAATAATTGGGAAATAATTTAAGCCCCTCATATCTTTTCTAAAGCCAATAGTGTTGGCTGATGGCTCATTGGCGGATTAATTTTGAGAAAAGAAAAAAATTTCTGCATTTTGCATTGAGCAGATATTAGGCATGACTATTTTATGAAGCCGAGGATCGGGTGGTCATTTGTGGTTCGATTTGGCTGAGATTTGGATAACTCTCTCTAAACAAATCAATCTTGAATTTGAACGGTAGAGAACTAGAGATCATGTTTGTTTGAGGTATTGAAGGGTTTTTCATATTTAAAATTGGGTATCTGTATTTTCTTATTTGATTTGATTCTATTATATTCATGGGTATATTGCTGGGTATTTGAAGAGGAAGAATTTGATTTCTGCTGCTTATACTCGTTTTGTAATTCATTTCCTAATAATGAGGTTTTTTCTAGCGGCAAAATTCTTTTTTTCCGGCTATGCGTTCGGCAGTAGGTGTTGGATATATATATATATATATATATATATATATGACTTGCACCTCAACTATTCACTCTGATTTAGAGTGTCATCTCCATCTAATATTTTTTCAGGAAAAGAAATACGTGAACTTGCAGAATGATCAGTAGAGAAACTTACCTAATATAAGTGCATAAGCAATGAAACGAAAATGTTCATATAATGACTTGCACCAAGTGGAAGAATCACGTTTGCTAGTTTCTGGATGAATCGAACCCTCAATATCGCTGGTTTCCGTTGTGGTTCTATCTTCACGGTCTAACAATAGAACATGTGAAGAAGAAACGTTATAACTTATAATTGAAGGAACAAATTTTTTTTTCTCATAAAAAGAAATTAGTACGTCTAATCCGGAATCTAAATAACTAATTGTATATTTTTAAAAGTTTATTATTTAACTAAACATATTGTCCTTCAATGTATAGCTTTCAAAGGGTTTACAGAAGAAACAAGAATCCACATTAATGGCGGAGACATATATATTAATGAAGATGACTATTGGGAAATGACTCGACTCTGGAATTCGACAGGGTCAAATAGTACTCACCGATGTTATAAAACCAGCGAAATATAGGCTCTCTGGGGAATGCACCGGTTTTAAGGGCGATCCTTTTCAAAGCACAGTTACCATCTTTAAGTTTCACGGTAGCCAAATAGGGGTACTTTTCAGCCAAATGCAATGCAAGATCTGCTCAAAAATATGTGTTGGTTAATAATTTTCGAGATAAATAAAAAAAGGAATGACATTTACCACCCCTCCATTTTGTTGATATTACAGAAAACACCCTCACCGAAGATATCAGCATCAATTAGCATGCAGAGAAGCTTGATGCCCGAGGTTTCACCAAGGTAAGGGCTTTCATCTTTGGTACTAAAAATGAAGTAGTTAAGGGTTTCTACATGGCAGGAGATGGCTGCGACGTGAACTGGGAAGTCACCAAAATTGTTGGGTTCGTGGAGCAAATCGGGCCATCGGTCAACCAAGATTTTTGCAGCCTTAGTGTTCCCTGACTGCGCAGCAACATGTAATGCTGTGAATCCAAGACAGTCTTTTAGTCCTGATAAATCATTAGGCATGTAATCCACAAGCTCCTTAACAAAATCAATCGCCTTTCCGGCACCAACGGCAATGTGAAGGACTGTTTGTAAGTTGGAATTTAGTTTGGCTTTCATGGCATTTGGATCTTGGTCTAGTATTGCTTTCGCCTTGCTCCAGTTGCCCGTCAGTGCAGCTTTGTACAGTGGTAAGTGGTCGTGCCACTCCTGTCCCTCCGCTTTCAATAAACACATAATATTCTGTCAGTTAGGAAACTATATATAATCAAAATAACCCAAAATGGAATATGTTTGCTAAGTGGAACAGTTTTGAAGGACTATTTCATGTGAGAAATAAAAATGAGAAAATTGTAATTTTAATTCTACAGTTCATAAGTCACATTTTCCTTTTTATTTGGTCCCACATCTTTTTAATTTTACTGTCCCAGCCCTTTGGTTTTTCCACGAATTTGGTCTCAAAGTGCCAAAAACTGTGGGAAAGATGACTGCTAAATGATTGACTGATGACTTTGACTCCGTTAGTTTTTTGGACTTTGGAACCAAAGGAGTAGGACGGTAGAAAAAAAGTGTGGGACGAAAAATAATTCAACTTATGATTGTGGAGACTAAAATTGCAATTTTTCTCTAAAAAAATTGTAACTTGCTATAATAAAAAACTTGGAAAAATTAATAGTCTGTCTATTAAATAGTATATCTATTCAACTTTACAGTTAATTACAAGCTTGAAAGATGTGTGAACCTTTTGTGCATCTTAAAACGCTTCTCTATCCTATTATATCGATTTGAGTAGACTCACCTGAAATAGCAACCACATTACGAACTTACAATGCATACCTTCTTGCAGCTGATTTGCATGGTCAGTAAATATCTTCTCCAACCTTAACCAGACATCTCTAGCTGTAGTTAAGTTGGCCACAGTTTTGAGCACATCTTCATCAAGTGCACCCAAAATCCAGCCCATAACCAGTCCGTCTGTTCTTCGGATAACATCGTCTTCTTCTTCGCGTGGTTGGATTTTGCCATCGATGAAACCGACCAAATCTTGGGTCTTGATGAGGCAAAGCATCTGCTTTTTCCATGAAGAGTAGTTGTTTGATATCGTATCCCCGCGGAGTTTGGAGGAGACAAAGTTGCTTACATTAATTGTTGATAGCTGGGATATTGAGAAGGGGGTTGATGAGGTGATGGAGGAAGCCATTGTCGAAGCTATTATCTGTTAGTGAGCTTCTTTTAGGATAAGATGGTGCATGGAGGAACCCATTTATAAGCATGTTTCCTGAATAATTCTAGCGTGAACATAACGGTGTCAAACCATTGCAATTAAGGGTACTACTTTTTTTTTTTTAACACACGCACACCCAAGCTGGAATTTGAACTTGGGACCTCGCCCTTACAAATGAATCCAATTACCGCTTGGACCAACCCCTATTAGTTCAATTAAGGGTACTTGTGTCCTAGTGTATTTCATATTTAAGTTCTTTTGAAATACTAAGAACAACTCTATGAGGTACAGAAAAATTCTATGTTGCACGGATACGGACACGGCGATACGGACACGACACGACACGGATACGGCGACACGGATTTTTTTGTGAAT
>JBBMKE010445773.1:0-20587 GCA_037834125.1 Lippia alba
TGCACTATTCGTCCTCATGAACTCATGATGGCAATGACTAAATAAGCCACTATTGAAACAGAAATCTTGCAATTATGATGCTAAACGCACTTTTATCATCATAATTATCAATTATGTCGATATCTTTTTGTCTCTTGCAATCATACACTCGTATTTTATCACATGAAATTCTTTGTGGACCTAACCTGCAATACCACAAATGTCTTTTCCATAATACATTTAAATTAAGTATGGGACAAAATGGCCACCAACTATAAATATAATCTGAAATTAGTTGACTGTGGAGGTTTGTTTAATTAATTAAAAATTACAAAGTTTCTCTGATTGTAATCGTTTCTCATTCGTCATTTAGTTTTTGATGGAGCTATACGAAGTCAAATATATGTAAACTTTAGTCGTCATACCTCAAACCTTTTTCTTCTTCTTATTTTATTTTTGAATTTTATACTTTAACCTATATGCAATTCAGAGTGTCAGACTCTTTATTTTTCAATAAATTGTATTATGCATTAATCGAATATCTCATAACAAAGTCTATAATTTTTACACTTATATTCTCTACGACATCCAGATCTAAAATCAACTTTATCTATTAAAATTGCAATAGAAATACGATTTCTGAGAATTCTCATAGCTATAACTTTTTTTTTATTTTGACGGAATCATTGCTAATTTTTCGATTCTCATATCTATGTCTATAACTTAATTCATAATAAGTGTTCAAAGAATTAGATTAGAATATATACATTGATAGTGTATTAAAATAAAAATCAATTCTTTCTTACATCAAGAAAAAGTACACACAAAAATGCGATTGGCAAGAAAGGTTGTATAATAATGATAGATTCAGAAATTATGATAATAAAGTTGATTATGCTCTAGAACTAAGCAAATAAAATAGAGTAAAATCTTGATTAACCTACCACATTAAACAATCAAAACTCCAAGAAAAATAAGTGTTTTTTTTTTTTGTTGCGAAAGAAAAAAGCAACAAAATTTTATTGTTCAGCAGCCGTATCGAAAGGAACCAACTAACGAAATTACCAAACCCATATATTAATTAAGCTATTAAAAATTATTGACATGCTATAACTTGTGGTGACTAAACCTAATAAAGAGAGGCGAAGGCATTAAAAAGAAAATCAATTAGTTACTAATTATTACGACCAATTAGATACCAGTTTAGTGATTAAAAGGGCTGGACGAGTAATGATACGATTAGTCGATTCTGAAAGCTAAGTTGTAACAAAAAAATACATTTATTGGTGGTGATTGACCTACCTCGCCGGGTAGCTCTATCCTTTTTATGGAATTTTAACATTAATCCTTTTTACATCCCTCAATGACACGTGCATATTATAATTTCTAGGAACATAAAACATATTGATTCAGTGATAAATATTTATACCTATGAACTGAAAAGTTAATGTTGAAATCTTATTTTGAATAGTTAAGAAATTAGAAATAATACTTTAAAAAAATTTGCAGTTTTTATTCATTAGTTTTCAGTATAATAATGAGTTCTTATTTGTAACACCCCATGTTTCAGAACCGACAGGTAAATTGTGTTATTTAATTGTTAATTGCGTTTTTAATTTAATTTACATGAATTATTTGATTCTTGGACTTGTTTGTATGTTTAAATTTAGTTTGGGGCCTTGTGCAAGTAGTTTGGACTCAATTTATCTTAATTTGAATGTTTTGGGGCCATTTTGCAATTATGGCCTTTTGAGTCCCTATTTCGTATCTTGAGCTCAGAAAATCGGATTCGAGTTCCGACACCTTCGTTGGGTTTGAATCGACGATTTGGATCCAATGAGATTAGCCCCATAATTTTTCGACCTCGTTTTGACCCTTAACGACCCGAATTTCGCCCCACGTACGTATAAACACACCTATGAGCCTAGTGGGACCCTAACCCATACTTGTTGACTTTTCTCTCTTCTCTTTAACAGCAAAGTGCAGCCATCCCCTTTCTTTTTCCCCTTAAAATCGTCCCATACCAAGAAGAAAAGATAAAGAAGAAGTTCCCAAGCTCCAAGACTCCATTGTTACACCTCAAGCTCAAGAATCCCTTTCATCTTCGCCTTTCTCTTCAGGTGAATCCATATTTGTGTAGTTCTTGTTCTTCTGACTTCATTCAAGTATGCATATTGTGGATTAATGTTGGGGATTGTTGGTATTGATTCATGGGTGAATAGTAAGGGTTTAAGGGAGTTTGTGAATTCTTGCATTTTCATGACTCTTGTTGGTCTTGAATGCATTTATGGAGGTGTTTGATGCATATCTCTTGAGTATTTATTATTTCTTTGTTTGGTTGTTGGTTGGGGAGGTTGAGATCACTAATGCTCTTGATGGGTTTGCGAGGGGAAATTTGATAACTTGGTTGTTTAATCAATTTGAAGGTTATATGTGCATATTAGATGATTCATGGCATGAGTGATGGATTTGGCATGGTGTAACCCTTTGATTCCTTGATCCCCTTGATCCCCTTTCTTGTGCTTGCGTAGTATATTGTATTAGGATGTGGTTTTGTGTGATTTGGTGCTTAGAGTTTGATTATTTGATTCATTTATGCGCACTTGAATGAGGTTTGCGTCGGTTGTGCCCTTGTGTGCGTTTTTGCTTGAAACTTGAATTGTTTGAGCATGAATTCTTGATTCCTTGATGCTATATGATACCTTAAATGCTTATGCATGAGTTTATATCCTTATGTATGTGTTTGGATTGATTGAGCATGCCTTGAACTTGTTTTGGTCGGAAGTTGAGCTTTGAACATGTTTTGGGAGCTGGAGGGTTTCCACGACCGTGGGAAATTTTGTGCTGAGGTTTTCACGGCCGTGGGAAATGATGTGCACATAGCATGATACTGCATTATTTCCACAACCGTGTTAAATCAAGCTTTGGATTTCCACGGCCATGGATATCACACAGTGTCACCGGCTGTTTCGTTTCGTCGTTTTCTCATTCTCGTGGCTTGTATGCTTCTTTCCCACCCCCATTATGACTCCTAAGCTTTCCTAACATGTTATATTGTAGCGCCTGGAGCGTAACGCCACATCCCCTGCACTTAGTCCCGACCCGCATATGAAATGGAAAGTCCATACACGAGCCAAGTCAAGGCGGACGGGGACTCTACACACACGCTAAGCTAGGCGGGACTAACCCTTAAACCATTCAATACAAGAATCAGAGAAAAAAATAAACATGAAATGCAGAAGCAAGACATTATATATACATCATTTACAAATCGAGCCAAGGGCTCAAACAAACATTTAGCATGACCTTCACAGCCTCAATAACAAAACAAAAGGCACCACGGGCGTTCAATACATAAATACATTAAATAAATATGAGTGTAAGTGATATACATGAATGCTAGACTCAAATGCAAACCAAAAGACTCGTATTCCCGCCTAGCACTCCCACACCTGCACAACACAACTGAAAACCAAACGTGTTCAGTCTAAAAGAGACTGGAGGGTATAAAAATAGGGCATAAATAATATATACAACGATATCTAAACATTCACATGCAAGTTATAATCCCTAATGAGGTTTTTAAAAATATTTCCCAAGTGGTTGAGAGAAAGAAATCAACATAAGGGATCATAACCATCAATTTTCGATTAGGTCATTATAGGCCCGGCGAGGGGGCATTTATTATCTCCAATCACCTCCTTTGTGTTATCCATTTACATTCATTCGTTCATTATTTTCATGCATTTACATTCTTTCGTGCACATTTATAATATTTACCCTTCTTCCTCCGGGTGGTGGACGGGTTTGCAAGGCCCAACCACCCATTCATTATGGCAAGAGAGGTACATGAATCCTCAAATGCCCGATTCCCATTCCCCGCCAATCTCCTAGGGGGGCCGATAACATCGTAGTTTTGGTGGGGACTAGTATGAGGGATCACCGTCATCCCTTGCCTCCTCGGATAGCCACTCATACCAAATTCCTGGGGCTCGTGCATTCATTCATTCATTCTTTTCTCGCCAAAACATTGGTTAGGGATAACAATAAAGAAAGGGCTTTACGTTGGCAATCATTTGCACGAAAATGACTTAGTATACTTATATAAAGATTTTGGCTCAAAACTTCTCACATTGAAGGTATGTTGGGTCATTTAACTATTAGAAGAGAAACCCACCTTAAAACGGCAAAAGAGAAGCACAAAAGCCTCAACGACAGGCCTCGTCTCCGACTTGACCCGAATCTGAGCAAGAAAAGTGGTGTGAGACTCAACATGACCATATAAGATGCTCGACAATACTTATGGTATGACATAAGATGCATACAAGGCTAAAACAATGTCATGGAGATGCATCACTTAACAATTTCAATCATTCGTTCTTTCATTGAAGCATTCGAGTTCATTTTTAGTCACAACTATCACATATTAATGCAAATTGAGCCATAAATCATCAATGATAATTATAACACATTATTCAGCTTGTACATAAGTCATAAAAGTCATAAAGATAGTTTAAGACACTCATTTAGGGTTCACAACTAAGGATTCAAAGCATTCATGCGCAAAAAGGAGCAACGAAGGTACACGATCGCATAACTCGCACATATCATGTCAAACGAACCCCAAATTTTAACACGAGACACATAACTCATACATGAAACGTAATCCAAGTCATAATTAAGCATTGAGATCTCATAGCATAGCATAACACCCTCAAAATCATGCATACAACACAAAGGGAACAAGATCGGGGAGGGAAACGAGCCAAACGAACAAAGAAATGAAGCAAACGCGGGAACAAGAGAGTCAGTGGGTAACGACCGTTACCCCCTCCCTTCACAAAAGAGGGGAACGGTCGTTACCTATAACCCCCGAGCGTAAGATGTCACATCCCCCGCACTAAAGTCCAAATCCAGCCAAGGAATGAGTCCAAGCCTAAATCCAAACTCCAGTAAGTGAGAGACCACACACACACTAGACTAGGCGGATCTAAACAACAGGCGCGAAAGCAAACAACATATAAACATAAACAGAGTGCGGAAGCATAATCATAAACTAACATCAGAGTAACAACAAATATCCCAACAGATGGCACACATGGCTGAATAAAACTCCTATGCCACACAGGGCCGAGTTATCTAAATGCCGCAGGGCTAACTGAAAGTAAAACAGTAATATCCAACAACTGAAAGTAAAGTACATAAGTCTAGAAACTAAATGCAACAGATAGAAGATGCAGACTCGAACTAAGACCATGAATGCAAACCCATCCGTCTAGCTCACAAGAAAAGACCTGCCATTGAAAAGACAAAGAATAGGAGGTGTCAGTCAACTGATTAAGTGAGGGGGCTAACATACACCCACAATATATATATAGAGCACATCACATTCATAAGGGTGGAATCATGAACCGGGGCTAGGGTTTTACATGCCAAAACAGTTGAAAATACCCAAAGTAGATATAAGTTCGCAAACAGTTTAGAAAACACCTATCCCATTTCACAATTCCCATATTAAAACATAACAGACTGCTCGGCGAGTACGAGCTCATATCCATCACCACTTTATAATCATAACAGAAAGACATAACAAATCAGACTACATATCCATCCTCCTTCGGTTGATGGCAGAGTCACGCGTTGACCCAAATCCATCCATAACAGACCCACAAGAGGAAGCCAACCCACAAGTGTCCTCGTCGGCTCTTAGGCCGAAGGCTGAAGAATACTCCACCTTCCTTACAGCACGGGTCGCGTGAAAGCATGTCAAATGGAACTACGCACATGGTTGAACATTGACGGCCCTTGCCGTTCCAGTGGCGCCATTACCTGTAGCTCTTGGATCCCATACATACCAAACATACATACAGACGTCAATATTTCATGGCCATACCTCGCCTACAGAACCATATCATAACATACGTATCAATTTCCAGAATGGCTTACATATACCAACATAATAGGTTTTCCAAATCCAAGGTGGTGCACAAGGCCATAAACATATCATATTCAATATATAGTAGAACATAGTATAGTATACTCGCATAGAGGGATCATAAAACAACACATAAAGGTCATAGGTCCCGCTATACAAATTCTAAACCTCACATCGTGCAAAAGTAGAGTCTGGAGTGTATAGGACCAAACACTCAAACTTCGGGCTCGCCCGGATCCTCAAACTCTGAAAACAAGACAGACAGAACCAAACTGAGACTCAACATGAACCATAAATGATACATGGCGTGCAAAGTGTGAAAGAGATGAGATATGAGTATGATATGAACAAGTTGATCACATAATATCACCAATTCATGCATTTAAATGAAGTAATAAGGTTTAACAATGTATTAGAAATTACATCGGATCATTCAAGACATAAACCAACTCAAATGGATCAAGTAATAGTAAAAACACAAGTTAAAACAAGCAACAGGAGCACCAGAACGGCCATTCCCACGCCCAGAGGAGCATGGGAACGATCATTCCCACACAGAGCCTCAGCGAGACTGGGAACGACCGTTCCCAGTCATAGCTTTGCATGGAAATGGCCGTTTCCATGCTCAGCCACCAAAACCTAAGTCCTAGGTCAGAACGGCCGTTCCGAGTGCAAGCACAAAACGGGAATGGTCGTTTCCATCCAAAAACTGGGCAGAAATAATCTCTTCTCGGGAAGATGAAGATCAAACCCAAAAATCAACAATCCAATACCAAAACTACCAGAAATCAACACATAAATCAAATATATCAACACATATATCATGTTTAGCATCAAAATAACAATTAAACCAAGTTTAAGAAGAATTTAGCCTCAACTCTCTTAAGTCCATTTTCATGAAATTCAAACCTCAAACATGGAAGCATGCAATCCTAGCTCTCTAATTCAAATTCTCAGCACATAAGAAGCAATTAGAACATCATAGCATGCTTGAAGACTCACCAATTAGATCAAATTCACAAGCTAGGGCAAAAATCCCCAAAATTATGAAATTCCCAATTAAGTTCTAATCACCAAATTCATGCTCAAGCAAAAGTAGAGAATCGATAAATAAACACGAATCATACCTTGAATCGAGAAAGAAAGAAGAATAAAGAGATGTGAGCTCTTGGAAAGGGTCTCTAACCTTGATTCCTCTTGAAGCTCTTTCTCTTCTTTCACTATCTCTCTTGTGAGGTTAGGTGGTGTTTGAAATGAAATAAGAGAATGTGGCTAGATATACGGTAGGTAGGCCCTCGATTTTAGGTCAAAGATAAGAAACGGTCTAAATGACTCCAGAATTTAGGTGAACCGGATAAATAGAAGGTTCTAGGTTATGAAATAAATTTCCAATGGGCCCGAATATATACAACAAGCCCAAAGGTGGTGTCGGAACTCGAATTCGAGTCCCCAAGCTCACATCGGTCCTTGTGACCCCGAAATCCGCCTAAATTAAATTAGGCCCTCAACCAAAATAGGCCCAAGTCCTATTTCACCTCAAAGTCCGATTATCACAATTATTTTCAAAGTTGTCATGCAAGAATTCAACATTTTATCTTAGCTCATGTTATTCGAATTAATCATTTAGACAATTAAAGTTGATTAAATCACATAATTGCGGTATTTAAACTCTCTCGTGACAAACCTGAGCGTGTAAACGAACGGGGTGTCACAACCTCCCCCCTTAGGAGAACCTAGCCCTCAGGTTCACTGCTCGGATAAGAACAAACTCGGATACAACCTCCTCATCTTTTCTTTAGTCTCCCAAGTCGATTCATCGGATTTCTGATCCCTCCACAATACTCTGACCAACGGAATTTGCTTGTTTCTCAACACCTACAACTTGCGATCCTGAATCTCGACCGGATGCTTTACAATAGTCAAATCTGTCTCAAGCTGAACCTCATCGACTGGTAGAATCGAAGACTCATCGGGGTAGAACTTCCGAAGCTGTGATACGTGGAGCACGTTATGAATTCCAGTCAAACTCGGCGGTAAGTCCAATCTATAAGCCACCTCTCCAATCCTTTCCAGAATCTCAAATGGACCCAGATACCGTGGACTCAGCTTTCCACCTCTTCCAATATGCGAAAATCCTTTCCTAGGTGAAGCCTTCAGAAATACACAGTCTCCAACCTCAAATTCCAAAGGTCTCCGCCTCTTATCTGCATAACTCTTCTGTCGGTCCTGAGCCGCTTTCATCCCTTGCTGAATCAACTTAACTTTCTCCATGGCCTTACCAATCTTTGCCAATACTTTAGCTCGGGTGAGCTTTCCATCTTTAGTCCATCTCCATTCATCGATGTCCCAATACAACGGCGATCTACGCTTTCTCTCATACAACGCCTCATACAGAGCCATACCAATTGAAGCCTGAAAACTGTTGTTGTATGCAAACTCTATCAAAGCCAAATGCTTGTCCCACTTATCCTTAAAATCTAACGCACACGCCCGCAACATGTCCTCTAAGTACTTAATCAGCCTCTCAGACTGTCCATCCGTCTGAGGGTGCGACGCTGTGCTAAACTTAAGCTTAGTCCCCAAACACTGATGTAGATCCTGCCAGAAGCTTGCGGTAAACCTCGGATCCCTATCTAATACAAGCTAAGCGGTACTCCATGTAGTCGAACGATCTCATTACAATACAATTCTGCTAACTTAGGTACCTTAACCGTTATCCTGACCTTAAAAAAGTGTGCAGACCTGGTCATCTGATCTACAATCACCCAAATCCCATCATAACCTCTCCTAGATCTTGGCAGGCCGGACACAAAGTCCATGGTCACCTGCTCCCACTTCCATTCCGGTATAGGAAGCGGTTGGAGAGTACCTCCCGACTTTTGGTGTTCTGTTTTAGCCATTTGACATGTCAGACATCGTTTTATGAAGATTACGATGTCTCTCTTCATGCCGGTCCACCAATAGAGCTCTCGCAAATCCCGGTACATCTTCGTACCCCCGGGATGTATGGAATAACCTGAGCGATGTGCCTCCTCAAGTATTACCCTCCTGAGCTGGCTAGGCACACACACTCTCGCCTTAAACCGAAGTAGGCTGTAATCATCGAACCCAAACTTAGTCTCTGGATCAGTCCTCGACTTCTCAACCAACTTCTGAATCTCTGAATCCAAACCCTGAGCCTCAAGAATCCTCTGTCTCAACTCAAGCTGAACAGATATGTTGGCCAACCTAGCCTCAGAAACCACAACTATCAGACTCCGATCTGACAATCCTGCTACCAAACTTGAGATACTAGACTTCCTACTCAAAGCATCTACTACCACATTCGCCTTACCCGGATGGTAGTGAATCTTGCAATCATAGTCTCCTAAGAATTCCATCCACCTTCTCTGTCCCGGATTAAGTTCCTTCTGGGTGAATAGATACTGCAAACTCTTGTGATCCGAAAACACTTCCAATGTAGTACCATAGAGATAGTGGCGCCACTTAGATAAGGCGAACACTACAGCAGCTAGCTTCAAATCATGCGTCGGATAGTTCTGCTCATGAACTTTCAACTTCCTCGATGCATAGGCTATCACTCTTCTATTCTGCATTAGTACACAACCCAAACCTTCTCCAGACGCATCAGCGTAAACTGCATAACCCTCAATACCATTTGGAAGTCCTAAAACCGGTGCAGTAGTCAATCTCTCCTTCAAAACCTGGAAACTTCTTTCACAATTGATATCCCACTCAAACGGTGCATCTTTCTGAGTCAACCTCGTCAACGGGGCTGCTATCCTAGAGAAGTCCTCGATAAATGGTCCTCAACAGGGGGTTGCGAACCCACAAGTGCCCTCTCCGGCCCTTAGACCGAAGTCTCAAGAATACCACACCTTCCCTACAGTACGGGTCGCGTGAAGGTACCTCAAATGGAACTACGCACAGGTATAATCCTGACGGCCCTTGCCATTTCAGGGGCTCCTTACCCGCAGCTCCTAGGATCCTCATACATATAGAACATACATACAGATGCCAATATTTCGTGGCCAGATCTCGCTTCATAACATATCATATCATACGTATCATACTTTTCCAGAATGTCTTACATATACCAACATACATACTTTCAAAACCCAAAGGTATCTCACAAGATCATAAACATAGCATATCCAACACGTACATAACTCATAGTATAGTATATTCCCAAACAGGGGGTTGAAAATGTTCACATAAAGGTCATAGGTCCCATTATACAAACCTAAACCTCACCTCGAACCAAGTAGAGTCTGAGAGTGTGTAGGGCCAAACACTCAACTCACAGGATCACCCGCACCACCAAACTCTGAAAGAAGACAAAACATGCAAAAAACCAGACTTAAACTCTATATGAACCAAACAAGATGCACGGCGTTGCTCAACATGAGTGGTTATGCATAAGTGTTCATATTGTGCTTCTAACGTGGTGTCATGATCAATCAAGGCATATCAATTGTTAATAAGGCCATAATGGCAAGTAGGAATTCTAAATATTAGTGTAAGATGAACTCAAATATTGTACAACATTTAATGTCCCAAGAATGCATCAAAGTCATATTGTATCGAATGAATTCATACTTAGGAGGCAAGCATAATTAATGTCCCACATGGCATGCAAATTGAACGAGCTAATTAATACAATTCCCTTACCAACTTAAGCCAAGAGTTATTAAATCCAATTTAGGTAATAAGGATTCGTTTTAATTCAAGAGTTGAATATTTTACTTATAAGTTCCAACCTCTAATTTACACAAGTTGCATTAAAGGCCAATTCGGCACTCAACCCAATTAAATTACAAGAGTCCAACATTGAAGCTTACCAGTTAATTTCATATGTTACATTTAAGGTACCAATGTCACCAGCAAACACAATAATATTTACTATTTCCATGAATTAGACGCCATAATTAATTACAACAGTTTCATTCAATAATCCCAGATAATCAGCATCATCATTCAACTTCTAAATATACAGTTCAATCCGAGATGTAAAAATACCATAACAAATTCCAATTTTTCTTCAGATTCTCAATACAATTAACTCTAATTATTTCATAATTCCTTGAATTTAAAACAATCATATACACTAACTAAACGTGATTAAGTAAGGAATGATCAGTTAACAATCTAATTACATTATTAGCAAAATATGAAGAGAACGAGGGGCTCTTGTAAATCCACTGGAATCCATGGCAGTCAGATGTAGCACGACAAGGTGGAGAGGATGACGGACGCGTGAAACTGGAGGCTGGACTTAATCTGAAATGGCGGCGTCTGACTGAAGTCGCGGCTACAGCGGAGAGGGTTTCCTACCCTTTTTCAGATCTGAGACGTGACTGAGGGTTGAGTGGCCCTGTTCGGTTGAGACGGAAAGATTAAGCGGGGACGTTGTTCGCTGTCGGAATCCATGGCGGTTGGTGATGGATCGACGTAAAAATGAGAGAGAGATAAAGGGCTGGGGTTTCGGTGGTCGTCGGAGCTGGTGGTGGAGGCGGCGACCGAATCGATGAAGATGGCGGCTCTTGGCTGAGCCCGCGACGACGGTGACTGAGTAGACAGAGGCGGCGCGTGCGGTGGCAAGGAGCGTCGTCGGTTGCAGGGCAGCGATAGAGGGAAAAGAGAGCTAATGGTGGCGCGTTACCGGAAAGAATGGCGACAGAGAGGAGCAATGGTGGCGGAAGGGAATGACGCCAATTCTCGGTTGAGAGGGGAAAGAGGAAGAAATGGAAATGGCTGTTGGCTACTGCCTAACGTGAGAGGGTGAGGAGAGAAATGAAATAACAGCTAGGGTTTCGGTGTTAAAGAGATCTCAATTCTCTAAAATTGCACACAAGTCCCTCGAGAAAGTTAGTTCATTCAGTTAAGCCCCAGGAATTAGGAGAGGTTTTCAGTTTAGTCCAAGAGAGGATTTAGAAATTATAAAAGCACCCCAAGACTTTAAAGTATTACATAAATAAGTCCACATAATTCATAAGGTCGCACTTAAGCCAAATAAACAAATAAAACATGAATAAAGCAATCCAAATACGGGCAGAGTTGAATAAGTAGACGTCTTGATCGCATGAAATAACATCGTATCTTATTCCAAAAATACAGGGTGTTACACCAACACTGGCTCCTCCAAAGCACAGTGTGCAAACATTGGGTAGACGGACTGTGTTGCGCACCACATTCTCCCCCACTCGAGTCGTTGCCGTCCCGGCAACACTCCGACAGCAAGAGTCCGAAGCTCCACTCAGCCCACTATACGAAAGCCCCTCTCAAAAACTCTTCCACCTCAGAGCCCATAATATGGTTTCCAAATCCCCTCAAAGAACACCCGCATCCACACAAGTCGTGCAAGCTCTTCTCTTGAGCAAACACGCTACAAAGGAGCTCAATGCTCCATCCAACTCGCCCAACGTTGTCCCACCCAGGAAATCCCTAAGCGTCTCCACGACCGTCCTTGAGATTTCCTTAAAGGAATATTCTCAACTCAACTCGGTGCACGCTCCCTTTGAGTACGCACTCCCACAAAGTGGAGACTCGATCCTTCGACTTAACAGCCACAACATATCCCAGCGTGCACTCCGTTCAATTAGCAGCATCTTCGTTCTCAAAATCACTGCCCCATATCACTTGTACCTCGCGTGCAACTGGCGTTTGCAACGTCTTCTCAACTTAGCCCCAGAAAGTCCCCATCTACAAATCCTAGGCCACATAGCCCATATACGGCTTCAAAATAATCTCAAGGAATGTCCACACGATTGCCCATGCTCGGGACAATCAACCAACTTGGAACTCCCCATCTGGGTAAAGTTCCTACCTCAACAATGGCCTCGCGCCATGATCACCTCCCGATTAAGCGAATCCTCATCGAAAGCTAGGATGCATACTTTGCACTTACACTGTATTTCCCGGAATCCACCCCCAACATGGCTAACAATCCTCTTTAACCTAAGCTACTCATCCGTAGCAAGCTCGAGAAAAATCAGACTGGTCACCAACGTTGCAAGCAGAGCATTAAGATCAGGTTACTTGGCTTCGCCCAACCAAAATATATTTACTAACGAGTTCTCACCATCAGATTACTCACCTTCATCCGTAATTACCCATACTGCAAATCGGTTACTAACCTTCACACAATTAACAGCTTGTCGGCAACATCGTACTTCAATCATACTCTTCGACCGTCACAGAAGAACTGTACAATTCGGTTACTCACCTTCACCAAACCGCAAGTCGATATCGCAACTCAGGTTACTACATTCGCCTAAGTTACAACCTTTCTGTAACAAGCTTTCGGAACTAAATTGTCATACTAAGCTCGCTCACCCACTGCATATCCAAGATGCTTTACAGATTCATTCTTTGCTACATGGCATCCCCAAAAACCATATGCGACCCACAACGGCTCATTGTGGCATTTTAAAACCACTTTCAATACGCCTACACTTTACGTGTAGCAAATCGGCATGTTTTTGTCCATAAGTCTAGGTTTTGGCTCGCTAGCTTGTGTAAAGTTTGCTTGCCAATTCCTTTGTTCAAGCGGCATCGGGTTCTTGGAAGGTACATTTTCAACTTCACACTAATCAACTTCCGTTTCGGATTAAATCCGAACTCTGATACCACTTGTCACGGGCAGACTCTTTTACTTGTGCAGTGGAACAATTTTTCACTCGTGAGGCTCCCTCAGGTTCTCCAAAACCGTCGGTCCGCCTTCCATCTTCGAGTCTTAACAATGACCCTTTCTCTTCTTAGCATCATTCGCGCACTAGCAATAGCTTCCGAACGCTTACTCGTGCCGCACTTCGTGTTCGGCACCTGCCCGTTCATGTTCTACAAGCTAGCATGCTTGCCCGTCGTCTCACAATCTCGGGTCCCAACAATCCGTCTCTTGATGGCACGGGAGCATTCTTGCTCCTTCTCAGCATGAAGGGTCGCTAGCGCGGCCGCACGCAATCCTCGTGCTCGTCGCTCACTTAGGGACGCTTCAGACTTAGGTGCGCCTTGGCGCCCTTCGCTTGCTTCTTGCCCGAGTAGGGCAACTCGTAAGTCCAAGGCTCATTCAACTTTCCATCAACCCATAATTGTCCCGCATAAAGCTTAGGACTTGCATTCAAGCTCTTAGGCAACTTGCCATCATGCCCGCTATGGGTCGTTGCCCAACGATCGCATATCTTAAGCCTACGGACCCTCGTGTTGTGCGTGAACCCTTCGCACTTATCCACGAGTTAGTTCACGGGACACTGGAGAAGTAGTCCCGATCACTCAATCGGCCTTGAGGTGTTTTTTGGGTCTAGCAACTTCGGGACAGCCCGCTGGGCTTAGCGGAAGCTCATACAAAACCTCCATGGCCTAGCCGATGCCTAAAGCGAACCCCACCATCCCACGCTGCTCGTTTGGTTCCCAAAACGCCCGAGAACACTAAGTCCCCCTTCGGGTTCCAAGTGTTGGCCCATGTTGGTAGCCCTTACCCACACAATGTGCACTTAATGCCATCACAGCACGGGGAGGGCTAGTAGCATCTCACCAATGCATGGCCCCCTTATAGTAGGGTAAAAAAGTTTTTCCTTCCTTCTACCACTGGACACTCCTTCTAGCCGAGCAACGCGATTTTTCATAAATCCCGCATCCGAACTCCAAATTGCTCGCCGTCTTTGCCCAAATGAAGCTCTTGACTTAAATAATCATTATCCAAACTTTCAACCCCGACCAAGACTCCATCATTCGGGTTTTGCCCCCCGCAAAGTGCTGAATTTCCGAAACTGCCCCTCTATGACAACACATTGTTGTCAAGGCTTGTTCACGGGCCAAACGTTGTCCAAATGACTTGAAACTTTATAGAGAGCTTTCCAACACATCAAGGGAGCTATCATAAAATATCTTAAGGAAATACCTTCGTTAGATCCCTCTGCTAAAGGTACTTTTACCAATCCCGCGCTGCCGAACGCTTCCCGGTCGCACCACTAGAAATCACCTCAAACTTGGTGGAGACCTTCCTCATACATCTAGGATATGCCTTTCAAACAGTATTCCATTCCTACATCTCTAAGGCTCACTACTTCACCGCACCAGTGGGACAATATTCCGAAATCGCCCACAACCAACGCCGCCAAGTTGTGGTCACAACCTTGACTCCAAGTGCGACAAATAACACCCGAGGAGGCAAGGGCCGACGGTGAACCCCGTACACTAGTTCCACCAAACTATGGTGATACCGGATCTCGCTAGGAGATTAGCGGGGAATGGGAGTTGAGTGCCAACTGGGGAATTCATGTAACCCCATTGGCCTATGATTGGGTGGTCGGGTCTTGTAAACCCGTCCACCACCCAGTGGAAAAAGGTGTATACATGTGATTATGATAATTGTATGTGCACAAAAGATTGTATGTATGAAAACAATTAAATAATGAATTATGGATACATAAGGTGGAGGTTGGAGATGTTAGGAATAGTTCCCTAAAAACCGATTGTTTATCCACTTCGTACTTTTTCTTATTGTAATCACAAACAATCTTTGAATAAAATAACGAATTTAGGAAACATATCTTTATATGCTCTTGTTTGGTTTGTGTTTACTTTAAATGTGCATGTGTAAGAACTCCCCTAATCCTGATGACTATAGGACTCTACCATTTAGGTGAAATGGTTCATGAGATGAGCCATATATCACATAAATTATGATTAGTAAAATACTCCAAGCCAATGAGTCCTATAGATAGTGGGAGTGTTAACTTGGCTCTTTTGAGGCTTGCTCGTGTGATCTCGCCCTTAAGAAGGACCACCTTATTTCATGGAGGTGCAAAGTGTATAGTTGATACATGCGTGATATATGGGGATGCTTACTTGTCTAAGTAGGTTCATTGAGGTGCCCCGTGTGAGAAGATTCCTAAATGGGAAAGAAAGTTTCTATTTCAGGAATTGAAAACTTCCAGATTAGGAAATATCTCACGAGTCATTGATGTGATTAAGTGATCCTTAGACTTGAGGTTTCATTGTCACTTTATGAGTTAACTCTACAGTCTTAGGTGTATAAGCTTTAAATGGTGTCAACTATGACAACAAATTCAAAGCTTATGTTGGGACTGCACAAGTGATTCATAAAAGTGAATGAGAATCAAGACATGACGTCTACTTGCATTAGCAACATGCCCTCTTATTGTGTAAGTCATTCATATGCCATATGGAGTCATTGGCCAAGGCGTTAGATCAAGACATCAAGAAAAGTGTTTCTTGGATTGAGATCAAATGAATATGAAATGCACTTAGCTTTAAGCCAGATTATAGAGTTCTAATTATTCCCTTGCCCTAGATCTTGTTTGAGAGATGGGATGTAGGAGGATTGTATCTCACATGAGTCAATCACTTAAAGGTTCTATCAAATCACGACATTCTAATTCAGTTAGGGGTTAAACACCTGTTGCTAGACTATGGTCGTTTAATCTGTGGACTGATTAATTAATTAGTGAATTAAATTAATCAGGGTCACTGCTAATTGAATTAAGAACCTAGAGGGCCACACACAACAACTCGGTCACATGAGTCAAGGCTTTGAATCGATTAAAAGAGTTGATCGGTAAAAGAAGGCTCCACCTGTATGCATACAGAAGGACACGTGGCCTTGTGCGTGTGTATATGTATGTGTATTAAATAATTAATGTGTTAGTTATTTAATGGACTTTGGCTTAATTTTTGAATCAATATTAAAGTCCTATTTTGGAGAAATAAGTATATTTAGTTAATTATAAATGAATTAATTAGACATCAATTTATTTATTTAATTATAAATAAAATAATAATAATAATATCTAAATTAGTTAGATATTTTAGACTCTCTAAAGGTGACTTGAATAAGAGTTCAAGTCAAAGTTTGTTTCTTGCTTGATGAGCAAAAAAAGAGAGAGGAGGACAAAATCCAATCTCCTTTAGGAGATGGATTTCGGCCGCCCCCCTCAAGCATAAATAGGGAAGCTCGAGCTCCCCTTTGAGAGTGATAATTCTTTTGGTTCATGTGTTCAACAAATTTTCTTTCTCCAAGAACATACGATTAAGCCTTAGAAAGCCTAAGCACTAATTAGAGAACTAGCATCCTTACTTTTTCTCACCCATGCCTCAATATCTATGCAAAAGTTGAAACAATCTGCGCAAGAATGTGATTATGTTTATATATATATATATATATATATATATATATAGGGATTGGGATCGAGGAGTAAGGAGGAAGGTATAATTAGCTAGCGATTATATATATGAAAGAGCGAAGTTTGGCGTATATAGGAGAAATGATGCCAACCAACTTACAGTGGGGATTGGGATTAGATTTGGTTTTATGCCAAAATTAATATTTTTGGGTTCAAGTTTTTGTGGGAAATGTATTGTTTCGTGGAAGTTGCATGGGAACGTATGGGCTCGATGAAGGACTACTGCGGCAGGCGTCGTGCTCGCCATTTGCGTTTATTCTTCCAGATAAAGAAATTAATATATATCGTGGGTATGGAAATAGAAATGATGATAGGCGAGACAATTTTGATAGGGAGGATGGATTTTGGCCGCCCCCCTCAAGCATAAATAGGGGAGCTCGAGCTCCCCTTTGAGAGTGATAATTCTTTTGGTTCATGTGTTCAACAAATTTCCTTTCTCCAACAACATACGATTAAGCCTTAGAAATCCTAAACACTAATTAGTGAACTAGCATCCTTACTAATTAGACTGTGATCTTTGTGTTGGTATAAACACAACGATCGAGCCACCCACACCTTCCCCTATATCAGAGGGAGCGGTAGGGACCTCGGCATTGTTAGGATGGTGATAGGTTTCACGTTCGTCCCCTTGCGCGGTTCGTTTGCGTGGTGCCATCGTTTGAAGAGGGGTTTAGCTTCTATTCGAGTTTCCCACAGACGGCGCCAAAATGATCGTGTCAGATTCCTGTCCTTTGACCGGGTTGACGCAGAGCTGACTGGATCACTCGAATTTATATTTCGGGAAGCTCAAAAGAATGTTGACCTGAAAGATGGTAGCAAACATGAACTGAAGGCCGAATAGGGACAGGTAGGGTTTTTCTCTATGTCGACACTCCGACGCTCAAGTCAGTTATCGAGTATTGTTTACGTCGAATGAGCAGACTTAAGTGCAGTTAATGTGCTTGGTAAATGCCATAAATGAGGGGGTATTTATACTTGTTGAGGAGAGAGAAGCACTCATGTACTGGTGTCAGAGCATTAAATGCTGCATAACTGCCTGGTACGGTATGTCAGGAGCATTAAATGCTTGGCGTCCGGTGCTGGTCCCATGTCTAAGGTCAAAGTAAGTTCGACCAATGAAGTAGGGGGCCGACCATCTCCGATCCGGTCGGTGTACTCGACTATTAAACAGGTCGAAGTACTGTCGATGGTCAGTACAATACGGGAGTAGGTCGGTTTGGTCGCCCCTTGAGGACCGCGTAGCAGCATTGACAGAATCGCTTTGACTTTGGTGCCACGTGGCGAAACCATAGTGGGCCACATACATGTCACGTGGCGCGTTGGGAAGCGCCCACGTCAATAATAATAATATCACGTGGCGCGTTCTCTCTAAAGTTGACTAGAATGAGAGTTCAAGTCAAAGTTTGATTCTTGCTTGATAAGCAAGAAAAGAGAGAGAAGGACAAAATCCTATCTCATAAAGGAGAAGGATTTTCGGCCCCCTAGTATATATATGGGGAGCTGGAGCTCCCCTTTTATTGTTGGTCCATTTGTTTGACAAAACTCCTCTCTCCAAAATATATACTTAGTCTTAGAAAGCCTAACACTAATTAGAGAACTAACATCCTTACTAATTAGATCGTGATCGTGTTGGTGGACTATCTCTAGAGGGCTTCAAGTGAGGAGTCTTGAAAGATTCGTGAAGAGCCAAGAAGTGGGGATCAAGCCATGTGAAAAGTGTTCTAGGGAGGCTTGAACGTTTCAAGAAAGAAATAAAAGAAAGTAAGTTTCTAACCTTATGAATTTGGATTCAAGATAGCGAGTTCGGTCCTCTTAGTTGGAAAATTTTTAAATTCCGCTGTGTTTCTGTCTTCGCTTTTCCAACAAGTGGTATCAAAGCCACCTCGTTAATCTTGTTTCTGATTCATCTCAATTAAACTGAATTTGGTAGAAATTCTTAGGCTTAATGCGATTGAGTATTCATAACTGTTTTAGAAAGCCTGAATTACGAAACTGTAACTTTTCCTGAAAGTTTCTGAAAACTGTTTTCTTAAATCTGTCTCTATAAACTGTTTTGGATTAAAAATGTTTTAAATCGGATTTTGAATTTTGGACAAAAATTATTTTTTGAAAACTGAACCTCAAAAAATGGATCGCGAAACGGGTGGGCGAAATCAAGACGTGCCATCGTAGCAAGCCTCAAAGCCACGCACCAAGGTCTGCTCACAGTCGTGCAGCCGCGCGCGACGTCGTGCTAGGCGCGCCTGCTCACTTGTCCCGCAACCGCGCGGGACAGCTGCCCAGCCCCTCCCGCACGCGTTCGGGAGCCTCGCCTCGCATAGGCGCGGCGTGCATCGCCGTGCACAGCGCGACAAGCGCGCGCGCTGCTGCATCATGATGCAAGGCACTGGGGTCATTTTCGACCCCGTCTCGCGTTTTTCGTGTTTTTCGTATTTCGGTCCTTAAAATCCCAATTTATTTTAAAATTTATGTTTTATTAAAATTTTGATTATTTTTTAAATAACTATTAATTTCGGATTGAGAAATTTAAAGTCGATTTAATTTTTGGGAAATTACGATCTTTTTATAAAAGAATAAAATTATTAATTTTCAAATATTAATTGGAATTTTATTAGTTCTTTATAATTTGGATTTTATTGAAAACTTTTATGAGCAAGAATTGCATCAAGTCATGTTTTAAGTCATTAGGACTTAAAACAGGAATTTTAATTTATTAGTAAGTTTAAATTCTCGCAAGAAGCATATGTTGGGAAATATGAACAAAAACGCAACGAAAATTAAAAAATTTTCCCAACTAAGTAACATCGGAACTCGCAATACATATCCCAAATTCGTAGGGGATTAAGAACTTACATTAAGAGGATATTTCTTGACATGTTCTAGCCGCCCAAGAACGCTCTTCATGCGGTAATGGCAAACCTCATCCCTCAAAAAGTTCTTTCTACTTCAAATTCCAAGCAAGGTCTCCTCTAGAGCAATTGTCCACAACAACCTAGATACAAATCATATCAGGGAAAGTACTAGTGATATAACATGTGTAAAGAAAGAAACATTAAACGAGAGAAGAGAGAGAGCAAGAGAATTATCCCGTTATTGAACCGAGTAGTCTGGGCGTGATCACAGTCACGCGTAAGAAACCAAATTCACGCCCCCATCCCTTTTTTATAGGCTAGGGTTCGAAACCCTAGCTTTTGTGAGTTGGAATCAGATTCCAACGTTGACTTTTCTTCTATTTGCTTTTCCTTCAAGAAATAGAATTCTTATTCAAACTAAGATACTCTTATTTCTTCTAGAAAGAGTTCCTAATTAATATTAGGAATATTAATTATTCTAATAATAATTAATATCTTATTCTCATAATATTTATTTCAATCATATTAGAATAAATATTTACTAGAATAATAAATAGAAGATATTTATTTATTTATTCTAATCAAATTAGAATAACTAAATAATTAAATACTTAGAA
>JBBMKE010446073.1:0-20581 GCA_037834125.1 Lippia alba
TATATATATATATGACTTTATGTAATAGCTGGTGCAACATCCCTTAATTAAATTCTTAATTATCCATTATTTAAGATTTAAGCTAATTAGGATTTGCTTTCGCCACTGTATTATGACTTTTTTTTGAAACAGTACTATGACTTAATACTTATCAAATGATTGAAATTCAAAATAAATTACCAAATTTACAAGGCACTTCCTAATTTTATTAAAGAAAGAATAGGAATAATATATTGTAAATTCCATATTCATTAATACCAAATCAATCTCAAAATTAGTGTTCCCTTGGAGCTAGAGGTTTAAGTTTTATATTAGTCTTTATGGCTTACTCCTTAGTTTTTCGGTGAACCGTGACAATCAACAAGGTTAGTACTTAGTAGTTTAACTTTTTTTTTCCTTATTTTTTAATTTTGTTATCTTCAATCTCTTTTTTATCTATTTAGTTAAAAAAAAAAAAAATTCTCGCTTTCATTGTATATATGCTGCAAATTTTCAATTTTTTCTTATTTTAGATTACACAAATTTGTTAGTTAGGCTTGAAATTTTTAATATTTTGTCGATGGCCGTTTCAATTTCAGCTTTTGAAATTGCAATTCATGTTCATGAGTTCCATACAATGAGACAATTATCTGCTGAAGACTTTATTACATTTAGTATACACTTTTTTGTTGGTTGATCAGCTTTTGAAATTGCAACTTACAATGAATTATCAAAAATTTTCATACAGAAATTTGTTTGAGATTTTAAATAATGTTTTATATATTTTGATTTAAAATAAAAAATTTAAGAAACTGTCAACCGGCCAAACCGACCGTTAGATTTTCGAAATCAACCCACCCAAACCGCTCGGCTGACAATAAAATTTAAACCGCAACGGTTTAAGTTATTAGGAACCCGCCTAAGATAGGTCGGGTAGATTTTACAAACCTAAACCGACCAAAACCGACCGCGTACACCCCTACTATTATCTTCTTGAAGTTAACTCTAAATTTCTTTCACTCATAGTCCCTATATAAATTTAAAAAAAAAAAAAGTCATGAACTCAATTTAACATGATTTAAAATAAAATAATAAAGTCAAACAACAAAACCACATAAAAAATAAAAAATCATTTATCTTTATAGTCATAGATATAAAGATAAATACATTTAACAAATTAATTATAAATGTTACCCATAATAAAAGAAAAACTAAAAATTACTATTTAATACAATCTCTTAACTAAATAATTTATCCATAATAAAAAAATAAGATTAATACAATTAACTTGTATGATGCACACACTCCAAAATATATTATTTTGCAGTGTCGGATACCGTGTCCAACACTCTTCACACCGAAAATTTTAAAAAAAAAATTCCTGTTGCCATATCTGTGTCCGAATTTGTATATGTGCATCATAAGTTATTTTCATAATAATAAAAGACAAACTAAAATTACTATTTAGATACAATCTTTTAACTAAATAGTCAATTCATAATAAAAACTAAAATTAACATAGTTCTCTCAATAATAGATAAAGAAACGATATTTTCTTAATATACAAAACTCATATCTAAAACTGAATTATCTAAAACTAAACACACTATATCATCTAAAATTAAACACAACTATCTTTATCCTATTATCATAGAGATAAAAATATGATATTTCCTAAAAATATATAACTCTACTAATATACTAAATTATTCAAAATTAAAACTTATCTTTCACCTCTTTTCAATCTTTTCTCAAAATATTGAAAATAAAATTTACTATTAACAAGTTAATCAGAAAATTTATCTAAGTAATTTATGTGACGCCATGTGTTTTCAAGACTAACCAGGTATGACGCCACGAGTGTGGTCAGGCCGAGAGTTACGTTATTTACTTGTTTAATTATGTGATTTACGTGTTTACATGTTTAATTAATTGTTTATGTGATTTAATTATAATTACGTGTGTACGTGATTGATGTTTGCTCGTTTTAAATAATTCACACATGTACACATTAATCCTTCTCGAGCCTCACTTTATTTCTCGAAAATTCCCAAACCCGTTGCCTATCCATTTTATGTAATTCAAAAATCTAATTCTACTTCGATCGTGTTTTAATTTGAGCCAAAACCACACAAAATATCATCACACACAAATATCTAAACACCGGGACCCATATGTTGACTTTTTCTCTCTTTCTCTCCTTCCTCACACGTTTAACACACATGCCCCCACACTCTCTCTTTCTTTTCTAAAAAAACAAGAGGCATCCCCCTCCTAATTCTTTCTTCTTCCTCTTCACTTCTCTCTTATCCTAACCACACACAACCACTACCGAGCCATTTTCGGTGCCGCTACCGCCTCAATGCCAGCCAACCACCATCATCATCCCAAACTCCCTCCTCACTTTATTCTCTCTCTTTACCTTCATCTTAGTTCCAACACAAAGCAAGGGAGATGGGACAAAACAAGCAAGCACCAAGCTCCGACAAGAATCCGGTGACCTATGACTACCACGAGTTTAACCTTGACACCCTCGTTCCATTTTCGGTAAGCCCCCTTCCATTTGTTGATTTAATTGGAGATATATATATGTGTGTGTATACATATATATATTTGATGGGTTTGATAATATTGAACCCCTATTTTAGCCTATTTATTTTCGTTCCAGGCCTTCCAAAACAGCCGTTTGGCCCCTAGTTCATTTTCCAAACACCTGTTTCACTTCACAAAATTTCGACCCAAGAGCTCCCTAACGCCCTTTTGGCTCTCCAGTTCATTTTCCAAACGCCCGTTTCACTTCTCAAAAATTCAACCCAAGAGTATCCAAACGCCAGTTTCCGCTTTTAGGTCATTTTGCAAACGGTTGTTTGGCCCTCAAATATGCACTGATTGTCCTGAAATTTTAATCACAGAAACCTCTTTAAGTGTAGAGCATTCTCCAATTGGAATCACCTCAAAATCATATCTGAGCACCGAGATATAGCCATCGTAAATTTACCTCGCCATTTTATGTAAAAACTGCATTCTTCCAACTTCGGACCTATGCCATTTTCTCCTCACTTATCTTTAAACCACGATTTGAGCTATATATTATTGGAAAGGCATATTTGTCTAGTTTCATTTCCAAAAAACAAAACCCAATTCCAACTTCTGAAACTCAAGATATTCCCGTTTTCCTACAGCTTGCGCTCCAAATTTGTCCACTTTTGCCAAAACTCACCCAAACCTCTTTTTTTTGCTTTCCTTTCACTCCTTTGACTCCCATGTGATTTATATGAATTATTTACTTGAATTACATACCTATTTGATTGTGAAACATTAATTGTGCACTTGAACACTATCATGACATAGCATATCATTTTATAATTCCGTATACATGCTCTATCATTTCATTATATGCCATGAACACCTCATGCCAATGTCGTGCATACGTCTTAATTCCATACATGTTAATCTTGTTCTTGTACAGTTCATCTCCAGGACGGAGACTTCCGGATTGAATAGACACCGTATTACTCAAGTTCTTGTCCTGTGGCATTCCAGGTGAAGGTGTTTTCCATTCTAATTATGTATTGAACCCTACAACCGTATGCGATATGTTTTGGTCTAAAACCGTATTATATATATACTACGTTTTCAAGCTAAGTTATTGAGTAAATGTTTTCAAGAAAATGAGTTATTTACAAAGTAATGATGTTCTAAGGATTTCATCATTTTGGCGAGATCACGCATGTCACGATCACGTTATTGGGCACTGGGGACATATGGGGATGGGTCTGAAATGGTATCGGGTTGTCGGTTCGTCTATCTTACATAGAGCATCATTTGAGAATACCTTTACGCGACTTGGGTGGCCAGAAGGTGGGGTATTCTGGAGCCGGTGGTTCTACCATCGAAGGAGCAGGTAGGATTCATGAACCCCCGACTTAATATGGACCAACATGGAGTTCGGGCCTTGCAAACCCCTTCACCAAAATCGAAAGAAGAAGGTTGGAAAATACTTTACACACGAATGCCAATGAATGTAACGATTAATGCTTACATGATCACGTTATTGTACACGGTCGGAGCACGATTGGAGACTTGTGCACGCTCACTCGCTGAACCATAATGATTATTTTACGAATTACAAACTTAACGTATTTAATATAGATTAGTCGTAAAGTCTGAGCATTGCTAGTCATTTTTTTCCCCTTCGTGGGAACTAACTTCAAATAAAACATTGCTCGGGGTTTATGACTTGCATGTGAATGTTTATGTCTATATGTATAGCTCCTGCTCACTCATTCTTCTAGAGACTGACCCCTCTTTCCCACTTCTCAGTTTTCTTGCAGGTGTAGCTAGGCGGGAGTCAAGTCTTAACTTTCTTTCGAGTCTCACATGTACACTTGAGTCACATTATTAAATTGTTACTTTATTTGTATCGTACATTTAAATAGGCCTGTGTGCCAACGCATGTTTATGTTTAATTAATTTTGTCGGCTATGCCGACTCTTGTATTTAATTTAGGCATGTGGCCATTGCATGAATTTGTTTAAATAGGGCTCGTAGCCCATTGTTGTTCATGTTGAGCCTGTGAGCTCTTGATGTTATTATTTGTTACCATTTGCTTCCGTATTGTACTCGTCTTATCCTTGAATTTAATTGGTACAGGGTTAGATTCCGCATAGCTAGGGAGTTGTTTTATTTTGACACCCGTTCGCTATGAGCGCGGTTCATGCTTTGATTTTCTATTTCATGTGTGAGCTAGAATTGTAGTGCGGGGGATGTGGTGTCTTTCATTGCGGGTGTTACATCCTAAAGTGGTATCAGAGCCCCAGGTTGCAAAAATGGGGTTCTAGCATCGTGTCGTGTCAAGTCTAAGTCGTACGGCTTAAGAACAACGTGTCAATGTGTGCACCACATTGATCATAAACATTTGTTAATTAAATTTTGTTGAAATATATGTTGCATTTTGCATCAATATGTGTTTTTGATGTTAATTATGTGTCATATGCATTTACTAACAGGCATGCATCTTTATTAAAGTTGAATTGTGATTGATAGGATATCTATCCAACATCAAACCACGGCCAATTTTCTCAATCATAACAACTTGCCATAGGCTCTTCTTTCAAGTGTGGGTAATTGAACGAGACTATGGAGGTCTAGCTTTTATATTCACAAAATAAACACACGCTCTATATCTCAAATGGAGTTGGTTAACCAAGTTCAAGAGGTCCGAATTAATTCAAGAGGAAAGACAAAGAAAAGTTTTAGAGGTACTAAGAATTCAAGTATGGATTACAAGTAAGTTGGGACATTCAACTTTGGAAGGTGATATTGCTCGATCCTTGGGATTCTTGATAGATTTCAAGAAGGAGACTTCAAATAAGATAGCAACTACGGTGAAGAGTCTTGAAGGTATGAAGATCCAATACCCGAATTAAAGGACTTAAGAAGAGGATCTTGAGAGTTGAATAAAGTGATCCGAATTGGAGTTGAGGATCGAGAAATTTAAATTCTTGAAGACAACAATTAATGAGAATCTTAGTTAGCGGATATTGAGAGTCAAGTTCAAAGTAAGGAAATTTCTTAAATTTTGGAATAAAAGAAATTGGGAAGAAAGAAACAAGTTGAGACTTCGAGTTCTAGGAGGATGAAAATTTTGAGGGCGTTGAGGTCCAAGGTTAAAGTTTACAAACACAGTGGAGTTTGGAGTAAGAAGGGCTAAATTGAGACAATCCAAAATTGAGGTTATAATTCAAGTATTGATTTCATGACCAGCGTAGAACTCTAAGAGAAAATGAGGAGACACGATTAAAGTGACAACTACGGTGGGAAGATTGATAAGTTGGATGAAAATTGGAATGATTCAAACTTTGCTGATACTAGAGGAGAGAAACTAAATAACAACTTTGGAATTTGGAGCTCCGCAAGAGGTACGAGGAAATATAGGAACTTGAAGATCGAGTTGGACAGAATTGAAGCATAGAGACATTTGGGCTTGAGGGAATTGAAACTAAACAATAAATTCGGGCTTTGGTACACGTGGATGGATACAAGAAAATTTAAAGAAATTAGAAGACCGTGGGAAAGCAAGAGGTGATCAACAATCTCGAGATCAAAGGATGAACTTGCCGAGCTAAGTTGCCACTATGGTGAAAGGTACTTGCATTCATGGCACGTGCATCATACACTGTTTTTAAGTTATTTTAATTCCATTTATATACATTTAATTAAAATAATTATCTAAGTGTGTTGCATACTTTAATTGATGAAATATGTGACATGCACCAAACATTCTTACTCAATATGCATAGTTTAGTTTTTGTTTGATAGGAAGTCTTCTCCATCTCATACTTCAAGGGGTTATCCTAAACAAATAGAGTTTGGGTCAAGAATGAGTCTCGGGACATGAGATGGACACGGATGCAACAGAGTTTTTGAAGAATTTAGGAATTGAAATGGTTGATGGGGAATGGGAGAAATTGGTTGCTATTCTCACCAATCATTTTAAAGTGAATATAGGCAAGAGAATTAATCAATCAAAGTAGGATGATTTTGAAGAAATCGAGAATTTTAGTCAAGGGAACAAGAAGTAAGTTCAACAAGCTAAGATGGAATTTCTTAAGGGGGAGAGGATGCAATAGGAGCAAAAATCTAAATTCAAATTTGGGATGAAGGAGTACTTTTAACGGGAACAACGTAAATGCAAGGATTAACAAGACACTGGAACCTACCAATGTTAAAAGGAATAATTTGGGGAATTTTGGTAACCGAGAAACAGTTAATGCCAAAAAAATTAAAAGCATCAAGGAGTGGTTGAAAGGGAATAGATACTTGGGTGGATGAAAGTGTGAGTTCAAAGAATATTAAGAAGTTGCACGGACAAGAAGCAAAGGAATGAGTGATGGAAACAAATCAAGGTCACCAATCTTTCATGATTTCCATGTACGGATTCAATCTCCCAATACCGATACGCCGGTTGAGGCTAATGGAAACTTGAAGAACTACGAAAATAATGGAGAAAATATTGAGTAAAGGAAAGCTTGATTGAATTATCACATTTTGGGATGATGGAAGAGAGAATTAATTCAACTGAGCATTGAGGATGGGATATCTATGAAGTGAGGTAACGTGAACAAGTCGGGTTTTCGGTTCGTTAGTCGTTTCTTCTTGATGAGTTGGAGGCACTTCCCAAGGTAATAATTCATAACTTGAGTTGATGAGAAAATTTAGCTCGAGCACTCGAGTTGGTGGAATATAACTTGCCATGAAGAATTGGAAATTATAACTCGAGCTCCTAAAAGTGTGGTTCGAACGATTGGAACACCTCCTAATGGCACAATCGCAACTCGCTAGAAAAATAGGTTAAATGGATCAAAACCCGAACGAACACTCAAGAAATTGGAAGTTTTAAGTGAGAAAGTAAGAAAAATGATCAAGGATTGAGCTATTCAGAAGATGGGGGTCGATTAAGGATCGGGCAAGCGCTAAAGGTTTAAGAAAGGAACCAAGAAGCAATTCAACCATAAAGTAATGCATTCTTACACAAACAATGGGACCATTATCACCAACTTCATTCTCCGGTGCACGGTACATTAAAACATTCATAACATATTCATGCATACATCATAATAATTGTTATATTTCCCATTAATTAATGCATGTACATGAAAAATATTTCGTTGTGCATATCGTGTGCATGAGTTTTGTATGTTGTTGGTTAGCTTGCCACTGGGAGGCATGCTTAGTTCACGAGTGTTAGGCTTTTCGGTGAGATGAAGGTTGTTGATCTTTATGGAACCAAGCTCTCAACGACAACGGAGTACTAGATTGAGAACGGTTCGTTCTCTCAACATCGAACCAACTTGGAAGCATTGAAGAGTTCGGTTAGGTTCATGATTGTGAGTTAGTGGTTGTCTAAGACATCATGCTCATTTTCAAGTTGAACCCCGAGAGTTAGGTCATATGGACTTAAGCGATGAGAGTTGAATCCTTCAGACCCTCTTATTGTATGAGTCCAACCAAACTACTCTCTTAACGCCGGATTAAGTTCAAGGACATCAAGACCCCTGTTGCTTGAAGACCTTTCGGAACTAATTCCTATCGATGAGTAGCTAACCGTGCGTGAGATGAACACTGGAGAGTTTTTCTTAGAGTCCAAAACTCGAGGCCGTGGACTTGAGGACAGGTCCTTCTTAAGGGAGAGAGATTGTGACACCCCGTGTTTTCAATACTAACCAGGTATGACATCACGAGTGTGGTCAGGCCAAGAGTTACGTGATTTACTTGTTTAACTATGTGATTTAAGTGTTTACCTGTTTAATTAATTATTTATGTGATTTAATTACAATTACGTGCGTACGTGATTAATGTTTGCTCGTTTTAAATAATTCACAAATGTACACATTAATCCTTCTCGGGGCTTCACCTTATTTCTCATAAATTCCCAAACCTGTTGCATATCCTTATTATTTAATTTGGAAATCTAATTCTACCTCGATCATGTTTTAATTCGAGCTAAAACCACACAAAATATCACTACACACAAATATCTAAACACTGGGCCCCACATGTTGACTTTTTCTATCTTTCTCTCCTCCCTCGCACGTTTAACACACATCCCCTCCCCCACACTCTCTCTTTCTCTTCTTAAAAAACAATAGACACCACCCCCCTAATTCTTTCTTCTTTCTCGTCACTTCTCTATTTTCCTAACCACACCCCACCACCATCGAGCCACCTCCATTGCACCACAACCTCACCACTGACCAACCACCATCATCATCCCAAACTCCCTCCTCACTTCATTATCTCTCTTCACCTTCCTCTTAATTCCAAGTTAAAGCAAGGGAGACGGGACAAGAGAAGCAAGCACCAAGCTCCGACAAGAATCCGGTGACCTACAACCACCACGAGTTCAACCTTGACACCCTCGTTCCATTTCCGATAAGCCCCCTTCCATTTGTTGATTTAATTGGAGGTGTATATGTGCATATATATGTGTGTGTATATATGTATATATTTGATGGTTTGATGAATTCTTGAATTAATACTTGTTTCTTTGTGAAATATATGTGATATATCATGTATTTTGGCGCATTTGTGTGTTTTTTGGTGTTTGGATTGAGTTGGGAGCCATTCCCGCGAACCTCCTATTTTAGCCTGTTTATTTTCTTTCTAGGCCATCCGAAACGACCGTTTGACCCCCCAGTTCATTTCCCAAATGCCCGTTTCACTTCCCAGAATTTTGACCTGAGAACTCCTAAATGCCCGTTTGGCTCCCCAGTTCATTTTCCAAATGCCCATTTCACTTCCCAAAAATTCAACCCGAGAGTATCCAAACGTCTGTTTTTGCTTTTAGTCCATTTTGCAAACGGCCGTTTGGCCCTAAATCGTGCTTTGATTGACCTGAAATTTTAACTACAGAAATGTCTTTGAGTGTAGAGCATTCTCCAATTGGAATCGCCTCAACATCATATCTCAGCACGAGATATTGCCATCGCAAATTTGCCTCGCCATTTCATCGAAAAACTACATTCTTCCAACTTCGGACCTACGCCATTTTGTTCTCACTTTAAACCATGATTCGAGCCATATATCATCAGAAAGGTATATTTTTCTAGTTTTATTTCCAATAAACAAAACCCAATTTCAACTTCTCAAACTTAAGATATTCTCGTTTTCCTATAGCTTGCACATTTCTCAAAATTATCCACTTTTGCCTAAACCCACCCAAACCTCTCTTCTTGCTTTCCTTTCACTCTCTTGACTCCCATATGTGATTTATATGAATTATTTACTAGAATTACATGCCTATTTGATTGTGGAACATTAATTGTGCACATAAACACTATCATGACATAGTATCATCCTCTATCATTTTATAACATGCCACAAACACCTCATGCTAATGTCATGCGTCTTAATTGATTTCATATTGAGTCAATTCTCACAAATACATGTTAATCTTGTTCTTGTACAGTTCATCTCTAGGGCGGAGACTTCTGGATTGAATAGGCACCCGTATTACTCAAGTTCTTGTCTTGTGGCATTACAGGTGAGGGTGTTTTCCATTCTAGTCATGTATTGAACCCTACAACCGTAAGCGAAATGTTTTGACCTAAAATCGTATTATATATATACTACATTTTCAAGCTAAGTTATCGAGTAAATTCCTATCGAGTAAATGTTTTTAAAGAAATGAGATATTTATAAAGTAATAAATGTTCTAATGATTTCATCATTTTAGCAAGATAACGCATGTCACGATCACATTATTGGGCGCGGGGGACATATGGGGATGGGTCTGGAACGGTATCGGGTCGTCGGTTCGCCTATCTTACATAGAGTACCATTTGAGAATACCTTCACGCGACTTGGGTGGCAGGAAGGTGGGGTATTCTTGAAGGAGCGGGTAGGATTCATGAACCCCCTGACTCAATACGGACCAACGTAGAGTTCGGGCCTTGCAAGCCCGCTCACCAAAACCGGAGGAAGAAAGTTGGAAAGTACTTTGCACATGAATGCCAATGAATGAACGTAACAAACTAATGCAACGATTAATGCTTGCATGATCACATTTTCGTTAATTAACACGCTTATTGTACAAGATCAGAGTACGGTTGGAGACTTGTGCACGTTCACTCGCCGAGCCATAATGATTATTTCACGAATTACAAACTTAACGAATTTAATATGGATTAGTCGTAAAGTCTGAGCATTGCTAGTCATTTTCTTTCTATTCGTGGGAACTAAATTCAAATAAAACCTTGCTTGGGATTTATGACTTGTATTTGCATGTTTCTGTATATATGTATAGCTCCTCCTCACTCAGTCTTCTAGAGACTAACCCCTCTTTCCCTCTTCCCAGTTTTCTTGCAGGTGTAGCTAGGCGGGAGTCAAGTCTTAACTTTCTTTCGAGTCTCACATGTACACTTGAGTCACATTATTAAATTGTTACTTTATTTGTATCGTACATTTAAATAGGCCTGTGTGCCAACGCATGTTTATGTTTAATTAATTTTGTCGGCCCTGCCGCCTTTTGTATTTAACTTAGGCCTGTTGCCATTGCATGAATTTGTTTAAATAGGGCTCGTAGCCCATTGTTGTTCATGTTGAGCCTATGAGCTCTTGATGTTATTATTTGTTACTATTTGCTTCCGTATTGAACTCGTCTTGTCCTTGAACTTAATTGGTAGAGGGTTAGATTCCGCCTAGCAAGGGGTTGTTTGATTTTGTCACCCGTTCGCTATGAGTCCGGTTCATGCTTGGATTTTTCATTTCATGTGTGAGCTCGACTTGTAGTGCGGGGGATGTGGTACCTTTCGTTGCGGGTGCTACAATTTATTCATAAGAAAATTATTAAAAAAAAACTAAAATGTTAATATTACCTTTCGATTGTATTGGATAAATTGATACCATGACCAACTTCCTTTTACCACGAGGGTCGATTTTGAAGGTTAGAAAAATGAGAGTTTTAAGTTGAGGAGAAGCAAAGATGAAGAATAGAAAAATGAAAGAGGAAGAAGTAGTCTTTAGGTAAAGAGAGAGAAAGAAAATTAATTTAAAATTTTTTAATATTGAAAAGAAGATCAAAAAACTTTTATTGGGAAACGAAGTAAAAGTAGACTAATACTAAAAATAAATTTTAAGTATATATTATGACTGATGAGTTATAATTTGTTTGGGGGAGGGGGTAGATGAGATTAAGTACTAAAGGGGTATTTACAAATTTTACTCTATAAGTTGAAGTTAAGTAAAAGTGAAAGTTGTAAAATATTATAATTGTATAAGCAATTAGGGTTTTAAAAAAAGTAATATGTATGTCGAAAAATAATTGATTGAGTGTTTGCACAGAAAAATTAAAAATCACTTTTAACTTTTATAAAATAATTTATTTTGGATTACTTTAAAAAAATATAGGTATTGTGCTTTAATTATAAGTATTATATTAATAAAAAATTACTATAAATTTGTATATAAAATTATTTATAATTAATCAAACATAAAATTATAAGATGAAAGTGTTTTCAAACACTAAAAATAAGCATTTATCTCATAAGTACTTATTTTCAGTCGTTTTGGATGTTTGGAACACTCCTTATTTTAAGGAGAAATAAGGCAGAATCTAGAAGTAATCTAGGACATGCTTCTTGATTCTGCTTGTTAATTATAGGGTTAATTAGAGGAGAATAAAATAGAGATCGTAATCCACACTTTGATTGAATCAATATTCATTTGTGATTGATTTTTATATTCGATTATTTAATTATCATGGAAATTGCGTTACATTTGTATTATCTCGTGTTTCATTGATTTATACACATCAGTTACATTAATTGACGGCCAAAATTAGAATATATATATATATATATGAACAACGGTTATATGAAATATATATAGATAATTGTTATATGAAATATAACAAATATATATTTCATATAACCGTTGTTTCTCTCTCGATCTCAACCATCTTTTTATACACTTGACGCGTGTATGTAAGTAAAACAAGAAATGAAACACAATCCAAAACTTTCAAAATCATCATACATTGCGGGTTCCGGGTTTGGACGAGGAAATTGTAATTTTGGTATACCAATTCACAATAATTCACAATTTTTTTGCTAAAAATATTCCGGTTAAAAGATATCCATAACTCTATAAGTTCGCAATTTTATGTACTATGTGACCCGAATAGATATGAACCGTCGGAAACCTACGCAAAACGCACAAAACCCCCTTCGTGAAAAATTCTCCAACTGACGCGTGGAGATTCAGGTGAATTTTTTGGCGGGTCATATCTATTTGGGTCAAATAGTACATGAAATTATAATTTTTTGAAGTTATGGGTTGATTTTTCAAGAAAAAATAAAATGTACGGAAATTGTTAAATTTGATGAATTGATATACCAAAAGTGCAATTTCCTCGGGTTTGGACATTGGGGAGGGCGACAAGGAAGATAGAGTCTTTTTCCAATCTATTTCGGTTTTTGACCCCCCAAAAACAATAGTACATAGGAGCAACATAAGTGATACTTGATCATAATTAATATATAAGGCATGAAAATGTTCATAAGAGTATTATTAATCATACCCAAATCTATTTGACAACAGCATTACTACAAAAGACGAATTAAATTTATTAATCGAGAGTAATGCGAGGTACGTGGTGTCTAATGGAATGGATGAGCACTTTGCTTGCCAAAAATGCCACGGCCATATGTGGAAGAGATCACATCCACCAGAAGTGGGAACTGTAGCAAAACAAATGAAGCTATTGGTAAACAAGCAAGTGCAGCCACTGGTATCATAACCCATGCTTGCTTTCTTCCAAACACCAAAAAGATTGTAGCACTGAAAGCTGCAATCATAAACGATATGGAGATAAAAAGAGTAATGAGACCAATACAGAGTCTCTTGGGCAGGGCATACAGAAAATCTTCTTCTGCATAGCGTGACGTCAGTATGGATAAGAACATTAATAGAGAAGTAGTGGATGTGAAGAGAGAAATAGAGTCTGAAATTGCAAATATTATGAATGCACTCGATCTGGAGAACATAGGATATCCACTGTCAGATTCGTTGCCACCTGGAACTTGAATAGCAGCAGCAAATACAACTGTGGCAATCAATGCTGCTGCAATTGTGCATGAGTTGGCTGTATCTTTCATCCACTTGTCTCCTGCGGCTTTCAGGTCCATGTGTTCTTCGGTAAATATCATCTTTGGAGTTTTATCATCATCATTTATTTCTTCTATGATCGAAGGAGGAAGGTGTTTTCGTACTTCCTACCATTTTTCCAAAATAAAACTTTTTTAGAGATGACCGATACTTAACTAGATATAGGTCTTGTGTTCGGCAGCGGATCTGTTGCTCCATTTTACTGCTTCTTCTTATACTCCACGTACCGAATGCGTGACACATGTAACAGGTAGAATTATGGTATTATCAATAAAAAGGAAAAAAAATCTTCATATATCTAATATCATAAATAAAAAACAAAATTTATATATCCAATAATATTTTTTTTTTTAAAAAAAGTTTTACTTTTCATTTTTTTAATATTCAAAGTAAATATATTAATTTAGTACCGTCTTTTCTAAATCCGTATTTTCAAGTTATAAAATAATTTTTAAGTTTAAATATTATAAAATATATTTAATATTAATATTTTAACTTTAAAATAAAATATTAATATTAATATTAAAGTTTTATAGTTTAATATTAAATATATCTTATAGTATTCAAATTTCGAATATTATAAAGTTTGGATATTATTAAATATATTTAATATTAAATATTTGAATATCAATTTAATATTTTACTTTGAATATTATACAATATTTGTAAGTCTTAATATTATAAAATATATTTAATATTAATATTTTTAACTTAAAAATGAATATTTTATAACTTGAAGATAAAACTTTAGAAAAGACGGTACTAAACAAATATATTTACTTTGAATATCAAAAATAATTCCAATGAAAAGTAAAACTTTTTTAAAAAAAATAATAATTGGACATATAAATTTTTCTTTTTATTTATGATATTATATATATAAAGATTTTTTTTCCATTTATTGATAATACGATAATTCTACTTCACGTGTCACGCATCCGGTACGTGGAATATAAAATGAAGCACTAAAATGAAGCAGAAGATCTGGTGCCCTTGTGTTCGAGTTCCAAGGATACAACTAGTATTGTTATGGACACCTTTACACTTGAGTACTTCCTCATGAGTCAAACCCATCATGAAATATAGAAACCAAATATATCTATATATATTTAATCTTTGTATAATAGAACAAAATCATTACCTCAAACCATTGTATTTCACGTTGCATCTGGAGAGCTGGACCAGATACTAGATTGAGTTTATGAGGAGGTGCCAATGTCGCAGCCAAATGCAAGACTGTATTTTCCGAATCAGCTGTCCCATCTAAAATGTGGTGTTTGAGGTTACTCGCCTGATAGATAAGATTCCAAATCTTTTCAGAACGATTCCGTACTGCCACGTGAAAGATGCTCTGATTCATAGAACCTTCCCTAGAAAAATTGCATCAGGAAATGTCTCCACTATTGCTTCTACAACCTCATGGATACCTAACTTCGCTGCATCGATTATAGCATCTTCGTAGATTGGTGCTGCATCCTCGTCCCCTAGTGGTTCCATATGCTTGCACAAACATTTCACAAGCTGTAGTGCTTGCTGATGCGTCATTTTCTTCTCCCGAATTTTGTTAATGCCTGGCACTGGAAATCAGTAATATTGCGTTAGATTAATATACAAGAAAGCTGATAGTGGGAAAGCAATATATAACTTAATATCAACAGAACTTTTTCACCTAATTGTGTGATGAATTTACAGAGAATGGAGCAAAAGTAGTGAACCGGTCTGCACCACCTTGTAAACTCTGCGGGGACAAATTGATGATTTAAAGTTATGGGGAGCGAAAATTTAAAATATAGAAAATGAAGGTGCAAAATCTTTAAATGGGAGTGAAAAGTTAGCCCCTTTTTTCAATCATTGAAACTCCTGGAAACTTGTAGATATGTTAGGAAAGATTTGTTTGCCAATCATTATTTGTCAGTAGTAGAAGCTAATCACTGATCGAAAAGAGAGAAAACATAAATACTTGCCTCTGCAAGCAGGGTCCTCGATATCGCCCAAGTTTGTTGTGGCGCTACGTATTTCTGAAGCCACAGCAGAGTACTGCTGACCACATTCAAGCCATGCAAGACCTGCATTATTGGCACAACATCATACCTGTTGTGATGATTTGAGGTGTCACAATAATTATTACCATATTGTTACACTACGAGGCGTCTAAATAACATATTGCCGCTGCTACCTACGTGAAGCTTTTGTTTGGTGTCACAATTTCCACTTTTAATGACGAAATTAGGCGTCTCAAAAGACAATTTTTCTAATAGTCAACATTACTTGAAATTAAACTGACCATTCAATAAGAAGAGATGGTCACTATCAAGTATCAACATGTAGGATTGGGCCTCACCTCTGTATATGAGACGTTCCCAAAAGTTGAATCGAGCTCCACTATAAAAAGCCAACCCCTTAAGGGCTATTATAGCCAAAGCCCAATCACCATTCTTTGTTTCAGTCGTCGCCATATGGGGATATTGGTTGGCCAATTTCATTGCTATATCTGCCCTCAAACTCCACTACTAATGATTAATGATTTGATCCATATATAATATTAAATCTTAAAGAAAAGAATAAAAGCAAATAGTACTACTGACCAAAAAAATCAGAGTTGACTGCATTGACTAAAAGCTTAGCACCAGTTTCACCTTCATAAGGTTTAGGGTTCACGTCATACTTGGTTTCAGAAATCAAGAATTCGAGCATGTCCCTTTGAGCATGGATGGCTGCTGTGTGAACAGGAAAACATCCGTCTTCAGTCTGCGCATATAGCAAATTCTTCAGCGTGGTGACCAGAATTTTTGCTGCTTCCATGTTCCCCGCCAGGGCAGCGATGTGAAGTGCATTATAACCCGTCGCACTACTCAGTGCTAAATGTTTGTCACTTAGCTTATCCACTAGTTTTCGTACGAAGGGAATTGCCTTTCCCGTGCCCACCGCGATGTGCAAAGGCGTTTCTGAGCCCCATGCAATTGGAGCATAAGCTGCAGCAGGGTGTAGCCGCAGGATACTTTTCGCCTTGTCCCAATCCCCTTTTAGTGTGGCTTTGTACAGTGGTAAGTATTCTTGCCAATCAGGCCCTGTTTTTAGAGTTTTAGCCTTTTAGGTGTACATAATTAATGCCGGTAGACTAAACTGAACTCTAATAAATTATAACCCAAATCTAATTTGATTAAAAAAATTTTGAATGTGTGAAAATCTGGTGACGGACTGCATGTATTAGTTAATTGATCCAACAAACACTCAAATATTTAATGGGAAAAACATATTCGGGATACTATCTATCTTGTATTTTTTGGGACAATTTTTTTTTCGGTAATAAATGTAATCTACTAATTGAGAAATGTAATTTGAGGATAAAATTCGTCAGAAAAAACAATAAATTCGCCGAAAGATTCAGGCATGAAATTTTTAATGACATGATCACAAAAAAACGTGGCTACTAATACAAACAGAATACCATTAATCTCAATTGGGTATCCACATCATAATTTAACAATTATTGCATTTAGTAAAATACATAAACATCTACAAAATTTTAGAGGAAAATTTTCCTATTGAAAATCGTCTTTTTTTTTTTTTAATTCACCAAAATCACCCTGCACTTTTACCCTTTTTCCAACTCTAAATTACAACAACTTCTCTCTAGAAACCTTAAACCTATAATTTCTCACAATAGATTATGTATTGCTAGAATCTTCAATAAACAAAATAAACACAATAAAATTACAAATAAAAGACAAAATAAAATAAACACAATAGATTACACATACAGTGGAAAAGTTTCCATCCAAACTTGTGTATATGTTTATGTATTTTGCTAAATAAAATAATGGTTAAATTATAATTTGGATATCCAATTGACGTTCATGGTATTTTATTTTTATTAGATTGTTACGTTTTTGTAGCCATGTCATTAAATATCACGTGTGAAATCTTCCAACGAACTCATGATGTTTTTCGGTGAGCTTTGTCCTTAAATTGAACATTTTTCATTTAGTAGGTCATATTTATCGTCCCCCGAAAAAAAAAATCCCAAAAATATAATTTAAAAATAAATAGCGTCCCAAATTTACATTTTTCCCATATTTAATTAAAGTGAGCCACTCCAATACACTTTGATGCTTAACTCAATATATTAAAATGGAACGACCATCACAGGTAACTGGTTTCTACCGAGTAAAATTTAATTCACCTCTTATCATATCTAAAATGTTCAGAGAAACTCTTAAAATGAAATTCATTTTAATTAGTCCCTTATGCTATTTAGGGATAATTATAAACGGTCCTTTGAAATATGGCGAACATATGAAAATTTTCCTAATGTTTTAAAAATTTTGAATTCCTCCCTAATCCGGTATCTCCCATTAAATTTAATATAATGTGTAACTATACTATTTTACCTTTAATATATTGTAAGTCATGGGGGCGTATATGTAATAAAGAGCCTAAGGTAAGAGAATTAATACAAATATTAAAAATTTTAGAAGATTTGATATAATTGTTTGAATTTTGTGCTACCTAGCTTTTTCTCTTTTCTTTTTTTTTTTCCGATTTTATGAATAATACTACTTAATGATATTTTGTTATTTTTATAATGATTTAATTCATGTCTAGAATTTGTAAGGCCTAAAATTTTTTTATAGACATTGGACATGCATATTTATATTAGAATAATATTCAGTGTTTTTAAGGTAAATGCATTAGGGATTATCAACGTTTAAAATATTTATTTAAATAACTCTAACAGATATTTATGTGAGTTTAATAATGGGCTAATTGATATTATTGCTTTTGTTATGGTTTTCTATCGAAGCAAAAATTTATTATTTCAATAACAAAGTTTAAATAAACTTATACAAAAATACTTCAAGCTAAGACACAATATAAGATAGAATTTGTAATTTTTTATAATATTTTTTAAGAATAAATAAATGCATAAAATATCTATTTTATATTTATAGATAAATATAAATATTAAATTAAATTATAAAATTTTGAATTAAAAAATATATAAATTTAACCAATATTAAAAATATATATTTACACTTTCAATATTATATAGTTGATGGGGTATGATCCGGTGTGGCTTAAACCACCAACACTTAAGATTTGTATTGAGTGAGGAAACCACTGGGAGGCAGGGGGGGATGCATATCAATGTGGGTTCTACCAGTTAGGCTAACACAAATTAAGGGTGCAACAACTTAATGAGTATTCTAGATGCCAGTGGTAGGAGAAGAAGGAGAACACCGGCGTGTCTAGCTTCTTCAGAGTGAGAGAGACTCTAAGTATTTATAGTTGAGGGTGAGGGCCTTGTGGTAATTTGTACCCAGTGGTCCAGGATTAGCATTGGCCTAGACACGTTGTTTAATGAAGAGCTTCTGGGAAGATACTCATGCAAAAACCTACAGATAGGTGTAGGTGGAGCAGCAGTGGCAGGTGTGCGCCCTTGTATTGCTTGTCAAAGAGCGTCACAGGACAGTTACTAAGGGGCCGGGTAAGCACGCTCGGGTAGATATGGATCCAGAAGGCTCGCAAGTCCGAGGAGATACCTTATCCCACGGGAACGTGTAGGAGCAACTACGTCTCCCTCATGGCCGTGATGCGGTCTCGAGGGCGACCCCTAGCATAGCCTCAAGGGCCATGTTTCTATTGTACCGCTAGCCTTGCTCACTCGCTCGAGGGGAAGGCTAGGGTTTCTTCTCTCGTGGAGCGGATATTTTCCCCCATAGGGGAAGCTTGGGACGCAGGTCATGAAATACCACGGTGTCGCGACTTAATTGGGTCATGTGTCGCACGCATGACTCAGTCGTATTTTGGCCTCATCAATAACAATATAAATCTAAGGGTAGAATTGGAATTTACAGTTATTAGATTTACATTAAGATAACCAGTTTAATTTAATATATTTAAATAATAATAATAATAATAATAATAATAATAATAATAATAATATTTCTTCGCACACGCATAAAGTGTACATAATTACTGGTTGTTATATTAAGCGAGAGACTGTGTCAAGAATTTTTTATTTTTTTTTAACATAAATTCTAGCTATGTACTTTCACAAATTTTTGCTTAAATTCTTCTATATTCACGGGGACTCTCAAATTCTTTTCTTTTTTACATATGTCACTCATTTATCTTTATTTCTTTTTTTTTTCTTCACAATTTGATATTATCTTATTTAATTTATTCATTTATATCTTATTTATAGTTATAAATTAAATAATAATATAAAAATTTTAAATTTAATTTTCTTTTTCACACATTGAGTATGTAGGATTGCTAGTAATTAAATAATAGATAGAACTTGAAAAACACTTGTTTGGAGCAGTTATTAGCACGAAACCCTGGGAAAGTACAGAAAAAGAGGTTTTTAATTAGATTTGACAAATTTTATATGTTAAGTGAAAAAGGGGTCTAACTAAAATTTTCTCCATGCATAAATTCTCTTTTTTCAAACACTCACCGCTTTTACTACTGCAATTTTTTTGTTACTTTTACTCCTGCTTTCACTTCTACTTATGGAGTAGAGTTTGCAAACACACCATACGTAAATTAACAAATACATAACTACTTTTTAACTTTAGAATGTTTGGCGTCGTATGAACTTAATCTCATCCTTTCTTTTCGTATTAACTTATCATGTGACCAATTAAATTGGGCAAATGATACGGATGAGCAAGAGGAAGAAATAGTGGATAGACGTAGAAGTGGAAGAAGGGTGCGTGCTCTTAAGTGGCAGCAGGAGTTTGTGATGAGCAAGATGAAGAAATAATATAGTCTAGTAATTTAGTTTAATTAGTTGTTAGCAGTAATTATTTTATGCACTTTCCTTAATTGGGTATTGAGTCCTAGTTGTATTAGGATTGCTTTTATTTAAGTTGCGTAACTCTGATTGGGATTATTCATTCAGTCAATTAATAACAATTCCTTTTCC
>JBBMKE010446166.1:0-20573 GCA_037834125.1 Lippia alba
CATGGCTCTTACTAGATCATGCATCTTCACATAATGATAAACAACACTTTCAAGTAAACAAACATTCACTAATCTATTCGATATGGTATATCCTTGGTCCACTTGTGCTCTCCAGGTCTTTCTTTTGTCCACCAACTCCTCTGAAATTAATTTCCTTACTAAATCATCTTTCTTAATCTTCTTATCTTCAGAATACAAAGAGCAATACAAAAAACAATTTTGCAGGTCAGTGTAACCCCCATTACTTTCTACTTGTTCTTGATGCTTTGGATTCAACCGATCAAAGCTGTATTTGAGTACTTTAAATACATGATCCTCCATGTCATCATGCTCCATAACAGATTTCTGCAGTTCATCCAAAGCATTTCTCCACTCATGAATTGCAGTCTCACCTCTCATGCTTGCAGCCAAAGGGATGATACCCAAGGGCAAACCATCACACACCTTTGTCATACACTTTGCTATTTCTTCTACTTCAGGAGAAAGTGTCACCTCTTGTCCAAGTGTCTCACTAAATAATTCCCATGCTTCAATCGTGTCAAGTGTTTTCACTGGAATCACTCGTTGGCACCCAATTTGATGGCGAGTCGTAATAATCAACTTGCTGCCCTCCACACCTAGTGGAATTCCCACCTTAACCAAATTGATGTTTTTCCACGTCATCGTCCAATATTAGTACAAAATTCTTCCTTTCGGCAGAGGAAAGTACTCGAGACAATCTAGCTGCTCGTTTGTCCTCCTCGTACTCATCTGACAGATCAATTCCCACGACATGAGCTATTTTATTTTGCAATTTCCATACACTATACTCCTGAGAGACAGTGACCCAAAAAACACATTCCTGGGTCGTTTGTATGAGTTTGTTGTTAATGTGCTTTGTCAAAGTGGTCTTTCCCACACCACCCATGCCATAAACCCCGATACTCGTCACATTATCAGCTATCAACATCTCCCAAATTCTTTCCAAATTCTCTTCAAATGCTTTACCGATCAGATTTGTTGTCAATAATTCTTCCCCCCTTTTTTTCACGAGCTTCAAGCACAAGCTCGCCGAAATGTCTACTTTGCTCAACAAGTTCAACCACTCTTTCCTTCAGTTGTGCTGCTCGATCTCCACCTAGAAACCTGCTTACAAACCCTTCTGATTCGACTTCACTTTCCAACTTACAAATTTCAGTTTGAATTTCTTTAACCTCTTCCAACCAGTTGTCAACTTCTCTTTTTCTTTTCTTTTGACCTGATAGTTCCGCATTCTTGATTTCATCCTCTACATCAGATGCTCTGGCACTCAATGCTTTTAAGTTTCTTTTTAGAGTTTCTACCGTTGCAGTCTGGTTATAGTCCATGTTCTCCGCTGTTTTTTCGCACACAAACTCCTCTAGCTTGGAGATGATGAGTCCACCAATGAAGTTCAGCATGTTGCACTGTATTTGAGTATTTCCTACATACAATGGATAAATACAAATTGGACTTATGTATGTAATATGTTAGCCACTAAAACAACCTTGAACTTATAATATATATATTTATACATACACAGTTACACCAATATACACACATAATACCTAATTTTTATATTCTTAATATGTTCTATGCCTAAATAAATCAATAATTTACGTATTTTTGAAAATTAAACATTTATATTAAATACAATAGCACTCGAAAAATAATTTTAATTTTTACATTATTTTAGATTATAATATGTATATAAATAATTCATATTAAATATTTAAAAACATATAGATACACGTGGTATGTCTGATCAATTTGCAACTCGTGTTTTAGTTTTATTATATATAAAACTAAAGATATAAATATTCCAATTAATATTTAAATTATGTACTAAATTAATTATCCTTTTATAGTATGATTATCATTATATTTTTTTTGGTAGCAATGATTATCATTATATAGTTATGTATGATATTGATATGATATTTTCACCCTTATTCATCTATATTTTGATATTGCTAGTAATTATTGTAATTATTGCATCCGACATTTGTATGTTGCCATACATATATCACTATATCACATTATATACCTAAAATAAATATTTTTGTTTCTTATTTTTTATTTTTACTTAATCCCTTAAAAAAAATTCAATACCCCTAAAATAATGAAATTTTAGCATTTTGTTCCAACTCGGTGAAGTGCAATTTGCCTTTATTGTTCGGACCGCGTGTTGAAATGTTAGCATTTTGTTCTAACTCGGTGAAGTGCAATTTGCCTTTAATTCTTGGAAGCGCGTGCACCTTTATCCTAATTCTGTATTAGTTCGGTGAAGTCCAATTTGCCTTTATTGTTCAGACCATGTGTACTTTTACTCAAATTTCGTATTAATATAATATTATCCGCTTTGGAGCAAGTTTGTACGAATTTATTTTTGAACATTTTTGAAAATGTTTCATACTAATGAAGTTAGGTGAATATTTATATATTAGACAAATTTCCTCAAATATTCTAATGTGGGATGAGTTTGTTATCCATCTAGCATCTCATCAAACCAAGACCACACCACTTGCGATCTCCCCTTTAGGGTCAATCCATTTGATCCGCCAACCATCTTGCACTGCTGCCACTCCTTTGCGGGATGTGACACAAAGCATCAACTGCAGATCTCCAACTACTAGGTCACCTGACCTGCCAAGCATAGGTCACTTCGCCTGAAGTGTCAAACATAAGTCACTCCACCAGCCAAACATCTTGTACCGTCGTTATCTCCCAACGGACTCCGCTGCCTGACCACCACTTTGCCAGGAAGACTTTCGGCACAAGGCACCTTTATAGGTTTCTGGTCTTGTCACATCGCTGTCTAAGCCTCTCAAACTAAGACTACACCACTTGTGACCTCCCCTTCAAGGTCAATCCATTTGATTCGTCAACCATCTTGCACCGTCGCTACTCCTTTGTGGGACACGACACAAGGAATCAACCGCAGATCTCCAATTACTATATCACCTAACCTGCCAAATATAGGTCACTTTGCCTAAAGTGCCAAACATAGGTCACTCCACCAGCCAAACATCTTGTACCTCCGTTATCTCCTAACGGAACCCGTTGTCTGACCACCACTTAGCCAGGAAGACTTTTGACACAAGACATACCCATGCAGGTCTCTAGTCTTGCCACACCGCTGCTTGACCACCACTTTGCCAAACATAAGTCACTCCACCTGCCAAATATCTTCTACCACCATTATCTCCCAACAGGACCCGCTGCCTGGCCACCACTTTGCCAGGAAGACTTTCGACACAAGGCACCCCTACAGGTCTCTTGTCTTATCACACCAGGAAACTCCTCATAAGTCTTGTCACATTGCTGCCTGACCACCACTTTTTCAGGAAGACTTTCGACACAAGGCACCCCTGTAGATCTCTGGTCTTGTCACATTGGGAAACTCCTCATAACACGCAGTCCACCACTTCGATAAGCCCGTACTTGGGCTCTGATACCACTTGTTCGACATAAGGCACCCATGCAGGTCTCGAGTCTTGTCACACCGGGACATAACACGCGGTCCACCACTACAATAAGTCCGAAACTGGGTTCTGATACCACTTGTTCGACATAAGGCACTCCTGCAGTATATGGTCTTGTCACAAAGGAAAACTCCTCATAAGACGCGATCCACCACTCTAATAAGCCCGAACCTAGGCTATGATACCACTTATTGGGACCGCGCGCACCTTTACCCTAACTCCGCAATAGTATAATATTGTCCGCTTTGGGCAAAACACGCACAAATTTATTTTTAGACATCTCCCAAAAGATCCCATACTAATGAAGTTAGGTGAATACTTATATATTAAACAAATTTCGTTTGAATTTACTACTTAATACTTATATTAATCTATTAACTTCAAAATTGAACCTACTTGATTTTGGAGACGCATGAAAAAGTGTGAGATACCCCTAATCGGATTTTGATCTGATATTAAAACATGAAACCTAATTAACAAGCCCTAACACGAGGAAAGTAAAGCTAGAATTGCTGTAGATATTTGCAGGAAGTGAGAACCAAGAACATGTAAGATACTATACTAAAAGAAGAAGAGGGAGTACTACTTCATGATTCACCTGAAACCCAATGCTTACTGCTTAGCACCAAAGAAGCCCAGGAGTACTTGCACACCGAATTCAAAAGACATATTGTTCCGAATTCAGAAGTACTTGCAATTATGAAGAGAAGAAACCTCAAGACTTTGTGCTTTCTTTCATGGAGATTTTTGAGAAATTAGGATTGGCCTTTGAATAGATCAATGTGACCATAAATGTGGAGGACCTGCCTTTATTTGTCTATTTTCTACATGACATCCCTTAATAGTTGATGCAACATTTTGGTCCCTCAACCTTCGTGACACCTTATAAGATTATAATTTATATAAAATTAATCATAACCGACATTCATTCGGACAAACTACAGCCCTAAGGTTAATATTATCCTAACTATCCGCACAACAGATTCTTATGTCTTTGGAAATAATTGTTTCGCGGCTTAACTTTATTAATCCTTAATTTAATTTTTGGCTCATTACCAACTTGAAAAATGATTTTATGAATCACTAACTAGCTTATATGTACCCCATAAATTTTGTGTCATGCCAAAAGAGCAATATAATCCCTATAATATAAAAAGTTATAAAATAAAAAGTTGTGTCCTAAATTTATTATTCACCGTCCCGTGAAACTGATTTTATTATAATTTAGACATGATATTTCAATTTTCCCCTTTTGTATTAAAATCTATTCTTTCTTTATTATTATTATTTTTTAAATATTTTTCCCCTCTCTTCTTCCTCAACCCACCTTCTTTTTCCCCATCAAATCCCGCCGTGGCCACATTCTTCTTGAACTACAAACTTTGATTCCGTCATATTCTTGTTTCGCAAGATAATTAGTGATTATATTTTACTTTTATGATTTTCATGTTAAGTTTGATATGCTTTATAAAAAATGAATAAATATTTTTTGCCATCTGAACTATGTGCACTTTTGCAATTTACCATCCAAACAAACTTTCATTGCAAACCGCCATCCAATCTTTATGTTTGTAACAAACCACCATCTAACCCATTTTTTGTGGTGGTTTTGGGAAAAAAAATTGGACACGTGGCATTTTTACAAAATATACACGTCACCCAAAACCACCTTCAGATGGCGGTTTGTTACAAATGCAAAGATTGGATGGCGGTTTGCAATGAAAGTTTGTTTGAATGGTAAATTGCAAAAGTGCATATAGTTCGGATGTCAAAAAATATTTATCCCCTATAAAAAATCTAAATTCCTAAGCATATAACTTAGACATTGCCTTAAATGCTTAAAGGTACAAACTTATTGAGTTGTTTGTGATGATATTAACAACCAGAATTCTACTTCGTATAAATCACTATAAGATAATTAATTGATCGAGAGAAATTCTGACCAAAAAAATGTGGGATAAACCGCGTTGTAATATTTACCTGTATACTAGATAATGTGGATTGCAATATTTTGTACAACTGTACAAGTAGTTAAAAAAGGTGGGGTGATGAGTACTCATTTGGCTGCTGTCATAATTAGTCTGTAAAAGATTTAATTTGTCTCAAAATTTCAATCGTTTGGCTTTTCAATATCCTTTTACTTGCACCCGCTCAGTTTCCTTTCTCAGGTAGAAATATGGAAGCAAAATCTGCAAATACAAGGTGTTTCTTCAAGGTGACGATGCCTGGTTTCCAGGAAACTTATCCATTTCTTGGCATTATAAAACCTTAAACTGTATAAGGATATATGGTTATATATTAACATATTATCGTACAAATTTCTTGGTGGTGTTTGGCAATTGTACAAATTTCAATGCTTCCCTCTTGAATTGAACCATCTGCCAGCGAAAAGGAATTTCTTGTTAAGGTCAATATGTAACATAATTCTTTGATAGTGAAAGTTTCTCCAACTTCTGAAAGACTCAGGGGAAGTTTGTGTAATTAGGTCAAACTGTAGAGCTTGTCCACATATACCAACGGCAACCCCATTGATTGACAATCGATTTATATTAATAACATTTTTTTTAATGGAAAAATAGCAGTAACTAAACCGTCTCGTGAGACGAAAAAGGTGGGGTAATAATTACTCAGTTGGCTGCTGCATGATTACAGATTACTCTGTCACAATATTTCAAGACCCTTTGGCGTTCCAGTATCCTTATACGCACTAACTCGATCAGTTCCCTCATTGCAGAGAAAATGAAAGCAAAACCAGAGACAACTTCAACGCATTTCTTCAAGGTCATGATGCCTTGTTTCCGCAAAAATCTGGTATTCTTCTATCCATTTCTTGGCATCATAAAACCTCAAAATGTGTATATATAATTATTTTGTGAAAAGTGCATGGAAATAAACTCATAGGTGATGTTTGGCTTCTGTACAGAATCTGCCTCCAGAATTTTGTGAGAAGCTAAAGCAGGAAACATCAAAATTGGCTTTAGTAAAAAGCTGCAGAGGAACATGGAAGATCAACGTACACAGAAACAATGAAGGCCTAATCTCTTTCAAAGATGGGTGGCCTAATTTTGTGTATAGCCATTGCCTCAGCATTGGAGACTTTGTTCTGTTTGAACACATTGGTAACATGAACTTCAATGCTACCGTCTTCGAACCGTCTGCATGTGAAAGGGAGTTTCTTGTTAAGCTCAAGACAGAGCATGATGATGATAAACCTGGAGAAGTAAACCCAAGTCGCCAGCCAAAACACACCAAGAGTAAGTTTCACTCATGTGGAGGATGAGAATCAGAAATTTTAATTTCTTTTTTCTTGAAATTAGGTAAATATTGTTTTTGTAGGTAAACCGACAATGGAACCAGGCATAACGTACAGCAGAAAGAACCCACATTTTGTCGTGACAATGAAACCCTATTTGGCTGAGAAATGGGGGAAAGTGGTAAGTTTTGTGAACAAAATTCACAATCTAATGAAATCTTATTCATGTTCTGAAATCTGAATATGTTGTTATTTGTATTTCTCTTGTAAATTTCAGTACATCCCAGCAAATGTTTGGAGGTCAAATAATATCAGTAATAGTAAGTCTGAAGTAATTCTGAGAGATCCTCGGGGAAGAGCATGGCCTGTGAAACTGGGAATTCGTCAATCCCAGTGCAGAATGACTACAGGTTGGCATGATTTTTATGTAGGCAATAAGCTGAAGGATGGTGATATTTGTGTTTTAGACATCAATCTCCAATCTTTGCACTCAAAATCAACAGTTCTTATGATGGATGTCCAGATCTTTCCAGCCCCCCGAGTCTAAGGACTGTCTTTCTCAACAAGTGCAAGTCTCTCTTTTAATTCGATGCCCATTGAAGTGGAGGAACAAGAGTACTAACTATTAAGCCTTTGGGAATAAAATGTTCTCTTGTTTTGCCTGTGCTATGATGGTTTAATGCTAATGCTAATTGATGATTTCTAATGTTGCCATGTTGGTTTAAATCATTTTAACCCTTAATTTTTGTTATATAATTGCACCAAACAAGAAATAGAAGTAAAAAGAATATTTCGGATTATTTTTATATTTTAGCTCATTTCTATTTAAAACAAGTAAATCATTATTTTTGGAACATTCTTAAAAGTGTTGAAAGTAAAAATTTGAAGCTCAAAATTACTTTTTTAGAGTTTGCAAATATATGAATTATACAGTAGATGAATGAGGGGTCGATTTACATATGATTGTATCACGGGTCGCAACCTTCCATTAGAATATTAACCAATGCTAAAAGAGAAAATACAAAAGCAAGAACTGAAGACAAGTATTTTGGTCCGATCCACTCAAATTGATAACAATGATGTGGTCTTCTTGCCTTGGATATTCAACAAACCCTGAATTCTTCACCTTCCGAACAGAGCACTAAGCAAATATGGCTATGGCAGCAAAAGCATGCTCATGAGTCACAACGTATAAGACTTCATTGTAGCTGGAAGTGGTTCAATGACATGGACGATTGTGGCAGTGGAAGGTCGGGGCTCTTATGCTTGTTTGTTGTTTTTAGAAATATGCAACATTTGGGCTATAAGAATTTTCTTGATATTTTTGTTATTTTTTGATCAACTCATTCTAGTAAGACAACATGTGATGACTTCTCAATTTTCTCCTCAAGATCATTGGTCTCTGAAAAGGATAAAGAACTGACTGCTCTGCGTGACCAAGTGGAGGATTTAAAAAGGCAATTATAAAAAAAGGATGATGAACTTCTGAAATCAGCTGACCTTTCAAAAGAAAATGAAGTGGCTTCATTTCACATGAAATTTGATGAACTCAACAAAGACACTGCAGAAAAAGACTCGCTCATTATGTCCACTCACAGCTCTCTGATGCAAAGGTATGTGATGTTTGTTAATTAATCATGATATTCTCGTCTAATAAATATTGATTATTTTGGTTGCTTTCATAGATTAAGCTTGCTGACAAACGAGCAGCCGTGGAAAAATTACAATGGGAGGCAATGACTTCCAATAAAAAAGTGGATCAGCTCCAGGAAGATCTAGATCAGGTGCAAGGAGAGATTACATCTTTCATGATGTTGATACAAGGATTGACAAGGAATGATGATTGGACATTTCTGCTGAAGATTATGATGATGTTCCATATCTTCTTCATCAAAACCATGAATTGGTAAGTCATTTTTTTTGTTTGGGATAATTACAATGACTTACCCTGAGGTTTGGCCTATCTACACAAACTCCCCCTTGAGGTTTGAGAAATTATAAAAACTTCCCTTGTCCAGAATTCACATTACATCTGGGTCAATGAATTTTGACGATATGATCTCTAAGTATTTATGAATGTGCTATTTTTCCCTTTGAGTTTAGATTTATAACTATAGTAGCATGCGCTAGGCCAAGCATCAGGGTATGCCCTGCAAAGATTTTGTAATTTCTCAAACCTTAGGGGAAGTTTGTGTAATTAATCCAAACCTCAGGTATGCCGGTGCACCATTCATCCCTTATTCTTTTTATTCTTTGTCAGTACCTTCACCCCTTATTTCTTTATTCTTTTATCATGCATTGCTTTAAAGGGTTGGCAATTTTGTGAATAAGTTGTTTGTTGATGTGTAATATTGGAACTTTTGTTTCTGGGTAGGATTGTGCAATGGATACGGAGAAATTAGAAGCAGCAAGAGAAGCATATATAGATGCAGTGACAATTGCAAAGGAAAAGCAAGGTGAAGAATCTCTAGCCGCTGCCGCTTCTGCAAGATTTCATCTGCAGTCGATTGCTATAAAGCAAAACTAACCAGCCTGCATGAAAACATCGATAGCTTAGGGATATCAGGTTTGCCTTATATGATGGAATGACCTTGTATTTGAGGTAATCTCATACTTACTCAAAATTAAGTCCTTATTTCATGTTCCTGATGTATTGTAGTGACGTTTGTTATAAGATGGGATCATAATTTAATGTGCCTATGAATACTGCAGTTTGCATATGATGGCTTTGTCTGTTACATCGTCCTACCTCAAGCACATAAAATATGTAAATAATTTGGTTTTGTTGGAGCGTTTGAGACGACAGTTGTAATTGATGTCGAGATTTGAATGCTGATGTAGTTTATGTCTAACTTAGATTCGGATTAGAATTTTCCTCGTAATTTTATTATTAATATGAATATATATATATAGAAAAAATATCTTATTGTGGAGGTGCAAAGTGTAAAATTCTTTATAACTTACTGTTTACTTTGAACAAAAAACTTGCCCATAAAGAACTCAAAATCAAGTCTACTCTGTCTTCAAAATGCACAGATGAAATCAACCTTTTCCGGTCTCTATGATTTAAAGAAAAAGGTTGCTTTGAAAATTCATGAATATCCATTTTCAACATTGATGAGATCGATGGCTGGCGGAATATATGAATACCAGCAGCAGCATTCCTTGGATTTGCAGGAGCCAAAGTTGTGGTTCTCAAACTTCGGGGACGTTTGTGTAATTAACATAATTATCCTTACATTTTGTGTATCCAATATCCATATAGCAAATAAAATAAAATAAAATAAAATAAAATAAAAAATAATAAAAAATAATATCTATATACAATATGATGGCTTTGTTTGTTACATTCACCTTAAGCTAACAAAATTTGTACCTAGGTTACTGTTCGGAAGTCTGAGAAGACAGTGGTAACTGGTGACAATATTTGAATGCCGGCATAGTTTTAGTTGAATACTTGAATTAGAATCGGATTAGAAATTTCCTTACAATGAAAATAGATGGAAACAAGTTGCAGAATCAAAGTTATCATTATTAATGTTTCTTGAAGAATCTTGAGAATTATGCATGGGCAGTTCATACACAATTGTCGTAAAATTCTGTGCAACAGCCATTCAAATGAAGAGCAGACGGGCGAATATTCAAAATCTGCAGCACTGTATGCACATAGTACTTGGAGGGTATAAATAGCTTATAAAGATTCAAACACTACACGTACATAAAATGCTTGCTACAGTGTGCTTGTGTGTATATTTTGTGTTTATTTGTTCTTAATTTACTTACATTGGGAATGCAAAGGAGCTGGAACTGGTGTCTGATAGATTAGAATCACAGGACTCGAAGGAGTTCATTTTGCTCGAACTATTCATGTGCTTCTCGTTAACAGTGTTAATCTCTTTTATTTCATCTTCGTTATTCTCTGTTTCCTTGCTTCCTCTTTCATCATCCTGCCAGCACCATTTCATCAGTTAGTTTCGTCACTACAGCTTATGTTTTTCCCTCTTCTTTTAGGGATAATTACGCAGGAGTTTTGACTTCATTACACAAACATCCCCGCAGGTTTGTCTTTACAAAAACTTCCCCCAGTGTACCCTTAGTTTGGAGTAGCCATAGTAAATTAAAATAAAACAAAAACAAAAGGATGCATTGAATTCATTACTCATTTATCTACCTTGAATCAGAAGGAATGGTTTTAGGAGAAGTTTGTGTGATGGATGCTCCCACTCCAATGATTCCCACCATTCTTCCTCTCCTTGTTCTAGAGAGATGTTTTTAAGAGCAGGTGGATGAGAATACGAAACATTAGATGATTCTCCTCCATCATTCACATTTACCGGAAAACGTAAAGGCGATTTCTTCAGTGCTGGGCATCTTTTTATTTCAATCTCCTCAATGGAATCGCAAATGGTTGTTGTTCCCACATGCTTCAGTTTTGGCAGATCCAATAGAATCAACTTTTTTAATTTGGGAAAAGAGACGACACCTCCTTCCTCTATTATCTCTTCTATTTCTGAACAATATTCAACTTTGATCAATTCAATGTTTGGGAATTCCGACCCTATTACTCCCATATTCTTCATCTTGTTACACTCACTGATATTCAATTCTCTAAGAGATGAAAATACAGCTTGTGGAGGCGCAGGTGAGGTGCAGGTAACTCTACATTCTGCTTCTGGATGATACCCATAAAATCCGATAAATCATCTAGTCGGAATGGAGCAGCGATATGGGATTCTAACTTTCCATTTTTCCCAAAAATGCACTCTATTCCTTCACATTTTTCAATTTTCAAACTCTCGAGGGATTTAAGATTGAAATCATCCAATAAGCATTTGCTTAGACCCTCGCACCTTTCAAGTATAAGGTGTGACGTCGTGTGTCAACATTGCCTTATCATCCTCCATATGGTAATTGCATCCAACCACAAAAACTTGATTACAATCATAGTCGTCATTATAATCTCCACGAGTACTCCCCATGATGATAGAATATCTGAGAAGTGGTTTAGATCCAATCAACCGATTAAACTCAACAGCATCATTCACTTGTCCCTTAAACTCCTCCAGCTTTCTCAAGCTCTCCACTTTATTGGCGCTTTAATATGCTTTGGGAGATGAAGAAATTGCAGATTTTGGAATTTCAATATCAAATCCGCTGGTAGAATCTCCAAGTCACTCGCACCATCCATCGAGAGGAATTTGAGATTGACAAGTTCATCCATCCCTTCAGGCACTGCCCTGATTGCTGTATCTGACAGGTCCAACTCCCTTAGTGCTTTCAACTTTCCCAAATAGAGTACATTTACGAGATCACGACAACATAAAAGAATCAACGACTTGAGGCTTTCCAAATCTGATAAAGAATTTGGCAACTCAGTAAGACTGACACATCTGGACAAGTCAAGCACACATAAGCCATGCATTTGGGAGAAAAATGAATCTGCTATAAACTTCAAAGACATACTCTTTTGCAAAAGCAAGGTGGAGAGTTTAGGACAATTTGGAGACATTCTGTCTGGAATTTCCTTTATGTAATTGAACATCAAGGACATCTTCTCCACATCTTTTGTCCAATATTCGTCTTCACTTGGAATTTGCTCCAACAGGCACCCTGCTAATACCATATTCTTTCCTTGAGTAATTTTTAGTGCCATTGCTCTTACTAGATCATGCATCTTCACATAACGATCACCAGCACTTTCAAGTAAACGGACATTCACTAATCTATTCAATATGGTATAACCTTGGTCAATTTGTGCTCTCCTGCTCTTTCTTTTATCCACCAACTCCTCTGAAATGAATTTCCTCACTAACTCCTTTTTCCATATCATGTGATCTTCAGGATACAAAGAACAATACAAAAAACAACATTGTAGCTCAGTGTAACCCCCATTACTTTCTACCTGTTCTTGATGTTTTGGATTCAACCTATCAAAGCTGTATTTAAGTACTTTAAATACATGCTCCATAACATATTTCTGTAGTTCCTCCAATGCATTTCTCCACACATGAATTGTAGTCTCACCTCTCATGCTTGCAGCCAAAGTGATGATACCCAAGGGCAAACCATCACACACCTTTGCCATGCGCTTTGCAATTTCTTCTACTTGAGGAGAAAGTGTCACCTCTTGTCCAAGTGTGTCATGAAATAATTTCCATGCTTCATTTGTGTCAAGTGTTTCCACAGGAATCACTTGTTGGCAACCAATTTGATGACACACCTGCAACGAACGAGTCGTAATAATCAATTTGCTGCTCTCCACACCAAGCGGAATTCCCACCTTTACCAAACTGATGTTTCTCCACACATCGTCCAATATTAGTACAAAATTTTTCCTTTCGGAAGTGGATAGTGCTCGGTACAATCTGGCTGCTCGTTTGTCCTCATCTCGCTCATCTGAAAGATCAATTCTTATGACATGGGCTATTTTATCTTGCAACATCCTTATGCTAGACTCCTGAGAGACAGTGACCCAAATAACACATTTTTGAGTTGTTTGTACAAGTTTGTTGTTGATGTGCTTTGTCAAAGTGGTCTTTCCCACACCTCCCATACCGTAAACCCCGATGCTCTTCACATCGTCAACTATGAAGAACTTCCAAATTCTTTCTAAATTTTCTTCAAATGCTTTACCGACCAGATTTGTTGTCAACAATTCTTCCCCCCTGGTTGCACGAGCTTCAAGCACAAGCTCGCCGAAATGTCTACTTTGCTCAACAAGTTCAACTACTCTTTCCTTCAGTTGTGCAGCTCGATCTCCACCTAGAAACCTACTGACAAACCCTTCTGATTCGACTTCACCTTCCAACTTACAAATTTCAGTTGGAAGTTCTTTAACCTCTTCCAGCCAATTCTCAACTTCTCTTTTTCTTTTCTTTTGACCTGATAGTTCCGCATTCTTGATTTCATTCTCTATATCAACTGTTCTAGCATTCAATGCTTTTAAGTTTCTCTTTAGAGCTTCTACCGTTATGTGGTGATTAAAGTCCCTTTGAATGTTGTCCCCAGTTTTACTGCACAAACTCCTCTAGCTTGGAGATCAAGAGTCCACCAATGAAGTTCAGCATGTTGCCACTGTATTTGATTATTTCCTACATACAATGCATAAATACAAATTAGATTTCTATATGTTAGCCATTAAAACAACCTTGAACTTATAATACATATTTATATACACACATTACCTAATTTTTATATTCTTGATTAGTTTATGCCTAAATAAATCAATAATTTACTTATCTTTTTAAAATTAAAAGTAAACATTTTTATTACATACAATAATATACTCTAAAAATAATTCTAATTTTTAAGTTATTGTAGATTATAATATGTATATAAATAATTCATATTAAATATTGAAAAACATATAGATTCAAGTGGCATGTCTGATCGATTTGCAACTCGTGTTTTAATTATATATATATATATATATATATAAAGATATAACTATTCAAATTAATATTTAAATTAGGTATATATATATATATAACTATTCCAATTAATATTTAAATTAGGTAATAAATTAATTGTAATCATAATTTAATTGATAGTTTATTAATATGGAGAAAAAGAAGATGAAGAATGAGATATTGTGATAATTATAAAAGTTACTGCAATTAAAATTGCAAATACTTTTATGTGTGTATTAGTTATCAAATGAAAAAAAAATTGTAACATGAATATTGCATAAAGCTTATTAAAAATTTATTAAAGATGATGAACATTTATTAAGGGAAAAGATATAAATTTTATAAATATTTAAATACATTTTTCGCAAAAATGGTGGACTTTTGGTTGCAACACTTAGTTAGCGACCGCGACTTTATTTGTTATTCCGAAAATTATTGGACTATTATTGCACAAATGGCTAATACAATGAAATCAAATTACAATTTTCCCTATATATAATGCATTCATAACAAGTCTGAAGCAAATACCAAATTTGAAATATGAAAGGAAAAAGAAAAAAAGGGTCCCAAGTAATGAAATATGAGTTCAGTGCGGCATGGTTATATATAACCAAATTAGACACGTTTAAAAGATCAGTATTAAGCATGCATAACGCGAGTTGATGCAAATTTAAATTGAAAAGTAAAGAAAAGAAAGTAGTCGCAAGAGGAAATTTAACCTAATTTACAAATAGTGTATTCTGGAAACCAAATAAAGATGGAACAAAAAGTAGTAGATTTTCAGATGCAAATTTAATAACTAATTAGATTTCGATCCGTTATTAAAACATGAACAGGAAAAAATATATTTGAACCAAATTCTAATAATTATTTAAAAAAAATAATTTACTTAAATTATTTTATTTGAATATCTGAAAAATATGCAAACTCCTCCAAATTATCAGACATTTATTAAACAATATAATTATGTATTCCAATCAAATGCTAATAATTAATGAACAAATGATGTACTTCGAAATTAAATCCTAATTATTTTTTCAATTGATTATATAAAACTTTTGATGGACTATTTTGGACTCGATTTTAAGCGTACCCCCACATATATATAGACCGCACGGTTATGACTGTGCAAGGCGTTTACCTTGAATAATGCGATGTAAACACTACGACTAAGTGTATAACATTTAATTACTACCAATTTGTACAAATATTAGGACGACGACAAGTGGTGTAAATAATTACAGAAAGTGTAACTAAAGGAACCAAAGGGAATTGAGTCACCTGAAAACAGGCCGAAAATCGATCCACGGTCAGAAGATATCTGAAATTGTTACAAACCAGTAGTTAAATAAAGAAAAGCCCTCATTTTAGATAACAAGACTAATGGAAAAAATATCCCAATATGGAATTTTAAGCAAATTTAGATCTTATATATTTGTGAGATTCATATATTATATTAGGGGCAAATTGCACTTCAACCCGTAGAAATTTCTAATTTTAGCACTTTCCCTCAAGATAAAAAAAAAAGGAAAAAAAAAAGAAAAAAAACAAAAAGCTTCACCCTTGAATTTTTAAGTGCAAATTTGCCCTTATATTAATCTCTTTCAATTTTTTTTCTTTTGACATCTAATATCTTTCAAAATGGAACTTAGTTAATTTAGATATATTTAGTTTGGAACCACATGAAACAGTAATGAAGATAAGATGGAAAAAAAAAAGAAATTAAATCTTATATATAAATAATCGTATTTGGATCTGTTATTAAAACATGAAACCTAAATTTTAAAGCAATATATATGAGGAAAGTAAAGCTACATGAATTGGTGTAAATATTTGAAGCAAGTGAGAAGGAAGAACATCTAGGATGCATTCACCTGAAAACCAACGCTTACTGCTTAGCACTCGGAAGAAGAGCAATTATGCAGAGGAGAAACGACAATATATATCTATTGACTGAAGACTTTCTGCTTTCTTTCATGGCAATTTCTGAGAAATTAATTAGGATTGGGCTTTGAATCGATCAACTTTACCATAAATGTCGAGGGCATTCATTTCCTCCACATTTATTTCTACATCACATCCTTTATTAATAGTTGACGCAGCATTTTAGTCCCCTCAACCTTATAAATTTATAATTTATATGTATTACTTTTAAGGAATATGAAATTAAATCGTAACCAACATTTATTTGAACAAACTACAGCCCTAAGGTTAATATTATCCGCACAACTGATTCTTAGGTCTTGGGAAATAATTGTTTTAATCCTTATTTGTTGGCTCATTACCAACTTCAAAAATGATTTTATGAATCACTAATTAGCTGGGGGAAATTCATATTCATCCCTATGTTATTATTGTAAATTCAAAAGAGTCCTTGTGTTTTTAATTTGATTTAAATTCATCCTTCGTCTCTTTTTCCGGTGATAATTTCCAGCTAAAATATGTAAGTAGACTAAAATACCCTTACATTAATTTATATTTATTTAATGATAAAAACAATCAAAATAATAAAATGGAAAAAAAATCATGGCACTTAAAAGAAATAAATTAAAGAGACACCAACAAATGTAATCTTCCTCCACAAAAAACACAATCCTCCGATAGTGAACTTCCTTTCAAAAAAAAAAAATAAAAAATAAAAATAAAGAACGAAAAAATGTGAGCCCTCATATATTCTTATGTTTTTCTATCCTTATATTTTTCTTTGCACCATCGATTTTCTCAAGAGCATATGTCGACATTAGCAGATGAGAAGATTTGATTGAGTATGTTGAGTTTTTTTTTTACAACAGTATGTTGAGGTTTTAATGTTCCTATTTTCGTCAACACAAAGGTAATATTAAAGCACTAATTTGTTCATTAATAGAATTTTTATTTATTTTTTAATAGTTTAGTGTTTACTAGTTTTTTATTAGTTTGTGTTCATGAATAAGATTGCTTTGCTTATTTACGGATCTTTGTGCTCTAGGAAAAGACATGTTCAAAGCACTATGAATCTTTTAGTTTGATTTCACTAAAAAAATAATAATTTTATAAAATTAGTGTTAAAATAAATTAAATATCATTTAATAAACTAAAAAATATAATATTTTTTATTTCTTTTTATAGTTTGAGAAGTATTTATAGATGAAATTGAGAAATTAAAGATCTTATTTTATTTGAAAATATTGTATAAATTAAAGAACATTTTTTTTAAAAAAAGGGGATAATTTTGATTATCTTTATCATTAAATAAATATAAATTAGTGTTAAGGGTATTTTAGTCTACTTACATATTTTAACCGGAAATTATCGCCGGAAAAAGAGACGAAGGATGAATTTAAATTAAATTAAAAACACAAGGACTATTTTGAATTTACAATAATAACATAGTGATGATTATGAATTTTTCCCATTTTTTGGATAATAGAAACTATGAGATATGTAACTTTAAATACATATGATCCAAAATCAGATTACAGATTACAACAACACACGAAGAAATATCACCTTTTTTTCTTTATATTATTGCAATATGATATCAAATTAAGACATTGATTTAGAAAGGAAAAAAAAAATGAAAAAAACAATTAATAAGATTGAGAATAACAATTTCTTGTTGTAGTTATTGCAGGCTTATGCAGTAAAATAGTTATTATAAATAGATAGCAGAACAAGTCTTTAGGGCTCACAACATATCAAAAATGACTTCCAATATTTCAAAATATCTTATAATACTTTGCTTTGTTTACATGGCTTTATATTTGAGCTCTATTTCATGTGAAAGAGGTACAAAATTTCAGTTATGTCTACTTATAAACTTATTTCGAAGTATTTATTAATTTCATAATTAGCTTATAATTGATAAGATTTTTTTTTGCATGAAGTCGATTTGAAAGGAAGCAAAAGGATCAATCGTGTGCTAGGCAAGTGTAGGGACCCTTTAGCTTGCGATCAGGAATGCATTGGTTTGGGATATGACATTGGTGGTTGTTGCGACTTTGATATCTTCACTAAAAATCGGTGTTGCTGTTTCTCATAGATAAAAAAAGATAATTCGTACTATTTTCATTCTTGTTGGAATAATGGTTCATCTTCCTCTTGGATGATTGGATCTGAATTAATATGATTTGGCTGATTGAAAGTTTCATATGTTGTTAGTGATTTTATTTTATTTTGATCTGTATTTTTTTCTCCTCCTAAGAGTCATGTAATATTGAATTACTAACGTAAATCTTGTGTTGTATATGCACAATATAAATTTTCAATAGTGATGTTGAACCTTGAAATAATTAAAATAAATGTAATAGTTATGATGTAAACAACAAAAAAAATTATCATATTCTTATAACACTCAAAACAAGTTAGTAGATTAAGAAATAAAAAATTTCAACATTTTGTTAGGTTAAAAGATAAAAATAGAAAAAAAAATCTAATTCAGGCCTGACTTGGTGAATCTAATCAATTATAATAGTAAATGTATCACACTTAATATTTGATTCGCTCTCTTTTTTCTTTGATTTCTAGACTCTAATCTACGCGACTCGATTCAAGAAAATGATTCAAGAAAGGGTACTCAATTGAAGTTTTCATCCGACTGTGGAGAATACTTATTGCTCTATCGACAGATTGTCTGAAATTTATACCGTCATCGGTTTTCAGATTTGTTTAGTCGAAATTCACCCAATTTTGCTACCACTTGGATCTACCGCAAAGATTCGTCACCACTCATCCAGATCTACTGTCATTCTCCCAGATCTAGTGGGGTCTGCTGCAGCTAACTTTTTCTGGTGCATAGACAGTTTATGTCGTTGTTTCTTTCTTTTTTTAGTTATATTTTCTTTCGTTTATTCCGTATGTAAGTTTTATCTCTTCCATATGGAACTTGTGTCCCTTCCCTATGGAAGTTTATTTAGTTTCTTTAGGCTCATTTTTATTTATTTCTATAATTCTAAGAGAAAATTTTTGGCCGAGTTATCTACTTTTGGTCAAGGTAACTAATTAAAATCAACTTGGAATGAACAACTTCAACATCAAGGAGTCGAATCCTACTATTAGGATTCGTTTTTCTTTTATTAGACGTGGTGCTATTATGAATTGGAGTTTGGGTCTGACTTAATTTTTCTGTTATTTTTCCTTGTATTTTTCTTATTGTTCTTGTTGATTTGCAATAATATTACCCTTTGAGGGGCTTGAATTTAAAAAAAAAAGCGTTTGATTCACTACTTCCCTTAAATTTTTCATCGACCACATAACACGTTTAAGACATTCGTCCCTCATTACATCTAAGGATGGCAATGGGTCAGGTTCAACGAGTCTTTGGTCCAGACTCGGCCGGCTAGACCCATAGGGAATCCGACTCAATAGGTCCTAGATCAGGTCTGGGTAAATAATGGACTCATTAAGTTCTCGGTCCTTAACCATGTCGATCCAGAACCATTGGACTTGTTAAACCAGTGGGTCCATTTTTTGACCATTAGATCAAGGTCCATCCTATACCAGTTTTTTGGGCCTATTTATCCATTTTTTATTTGTTTATCATATATTTTTTTATTCATTCGAGTCGTTTTTCATACGTTTAACACATTTTGAATTCATTTGACACATTTCGACATGTTGATCCATTTTCAACATGTTCAACATATTTAAATATGTTCGTTCCATTTTAAATTCATTGTACATATTTTCGACAAAGAAAACTCGAATAATTTATTTGAATCCGTTTGATCCATTTTTCATTCCTCTAATTAGTTTTGGATCAATTTAACTCATTTTCGACAAATTGACCAATTTTCAACTCAATTAGCCTTTTTGGATCCATTAATCAATTTTTCACATGTCCGGCCCATTTGGGTCTTTGCTTGACTCATTTTGATAGGTGGACCTGTTTTATCCTATTTAACCTATTTGGATCCTTTCGACCCATCCTGGATTAGTTTGACTCATTTGCAATATGTTGATTCATTTTCGACCCGTTTAATCGAGTTGTATCCATTTGACTCATTTTCAATAGGTTGATCCATTTTCTCACCATTTAACCTAATTGGATCATTTTGACTCATTTTTAAGTTGACCGACTTAACCCATTTTCGAGTTATCCGAGCGAAAAAAAACAAATCTATTGGGGTGAGACCTACAAAATAAGGATTAACAATCCATTGAATTAAATCGATAAAAATATATAATGTAATTTCAATAAGAATAGCATAAATAACAAAGAAGAGAAATAAGGAAAAAATGAGAGAGAGTAGAGTCGTGTTGATAATTGTTGATGAGAATAGTAGCACAAGAACTTGATAGTATGAGAGTAAAGATGTCAAACGGGCCGGGCCAACCCACGAAACCGATGAACCAGCCCGGTTCGAACCGGCCTAGGCCCAGCCCATGAATACTATGAGGCGGGCTGGGCTGGGTTTGGGGTATTAAAGTGGGCCCCTATTGGGTCTAATT
>JBBMKE010446265.1:0-20565 GCA_037834125.1 Lippia alba
TATATATCTTTTACTAAAAATTTGGATGAATTAAAGGCACAATTAAATTATATTCGTATGGTCAGTAGGCTCATATACATTATGAATTTTATGAGATCGGATATAGTGTTTAGTGTTTGTAAATTAAACAGGTTTATCATTAATCTTAGCCAACATCATTGAATTGCTATACTTAGAGTTTCGGAATACTTAAAATATATCTTAAACTATGGTTTGCATTATATGGGATATTCGGTTGTGTTTAAAGAATATAATTATGCTAATTGGAAATTTGATTCAAATGATTTAAAATCCACAAGTGTGTATGTATTTATATTAGGAGTGATTGTCATTTCATGTAATTATTAAAACAAACTTGTATTTCTAGATATTATGGAATGTGAATTTATAACATGAGATAAAGCAGTAAAAAAAGCAGAATAACGACTTCGTAACTTTTTAGAAAATATTTCAATTTGGCCAAAGCCTATGTCTCGCAATTCAAATTTACTGTAATAGTCAACCAGCAATTGAAAGAGCAGAAAATAATATCTATAATAACAAATCTCGACATATATATTATGGACATAATGCTGTAAGATAAATCTCAATAGAGTTGTCTCAATTGATTATGTCAAAAGATAACGTTGTTGATTCGCTTTCAAAATGTTCAAATAAAAAATAACTTAATAAATTATAGAGGGGAATAAGACTTAAGCTTAAGTTAATAAGAGTTGCTATTATAGAAATCTTACCTACTTGTCTGGAGATTTCAAGAAAACAAGTGGTCTAATTCTAGACATCCCCCTATTATTTGGGGTATAATGTGTTTTGTCTCTTAACATTTGAATGATGCGATTGCTTCTAATCTTTCTAAAACGTAACACTTAACCCTTTTTATATAATTCCGGCGGAATACTTTGAGAATATTTCGTTCAAGTTAAACTTTGACCGTCGATCTCTCATTTGTCAAGGTAATCCTAGAGTTCATCGTGTTCTTCTCTCCGAGATGGCCATATCCCATTCAACCCTATTTGTTGTCAAAAGTATTGAAATTCGCTTGCAAAGCTTCGTTGGTCTTACACATTCTTTGACTGATGATTTTCCCTCCGTTGATTGTTGAATTTTGATTTTGAAATCACAATTTTGTTCTTTACATCGAGACCTTATGAAATTTGATTTGTATAAATTTGACTATATAAATTATGCCCAAAAAAATTAAACAGAATAGTTACTAAAATTCCATCGGAAACAAGTTAAAGTGTTATATTCTATATAGATTAGAGGGATAATCAAATCCAATCAATTAGAATGTTTTATTTACTTACTGAAAAACTGTTACATCTTGAGATGATGTTCATTGGAGATTGTGAAGGACCTTGAGAGAGGAATAACGTTTTAAAAATTAAGAAGCTGTCAAATATACATATATCTAACTCAATTTTATATTTAAGTATGCTTTCTTAGTTAATATAATTGGCATATTAATTATAAGATATAAATATATACTCCGTTTATATAAATAGTTACTTAATAAAATATCTTTGTACAAGTATATACAATAATTTTATACTAACAGATACGAGATAATATAATATTATAATATTTTAAAAGTAACATTTTTACTCAAAATATGATAATACACGAACATAATATGATATAAACATGTTGATTCTTTTTTTTAAAAAGAATTATCTTTTTTTTTTTTTTTTGTGAAGGAAAAAGGGTAGAAAGCTCTACTTTGTTCAAGACTATATCCAAAACATACAAATGAATGTCCGGAAATAGTCAAACACAATGCAATCCAAAATCGCATTAAGAGCTAACTTATATACTAACATATTAGCGCCATGGCCAACAAATGAAAAACTCATTCTCTCAAAACTAGAACAAATAAGCTTAATGTCCAAGATGATGTTCCCAATTTCCGACCTGTTCACCTCATAGTTTCGAATCTGCCAGATCACGTTAGCTTCAGCCACCAAAGTACTGTTCAAACACACAATTACGAGCAAGGGAAGGCATTGCCATTGTGGGAATCGTATGATATTTCCAACTTTAAACGGCTGAAATTGAATTCACTCTCTTCACCACACGATCTTAACAACTTCTTAATTTCTACGAAAGTGAAAGTGTAATTACAACAATGTGACTTGATCAACCAATAGGTTGTAGACGGGCATATTTATCTTCATTAAAACAAATTTGAGTCGGGAAGTAAATTAGTGGTATACTATATTAACTTAATTAATCTGTATTCAAGTTTTTTAAAAGTACAATTATTATTGATAGGAGAATTTTATACGTAAATGGTTTGATACAATTTGAACTCAAATAACTAAGCTATTAAAAAAATTCATATATTTTTTGTGCATTTATAAAAGTTAGCACTTATATTTTTTAAATTCTTTTTTTTCCCCAAAATATAAATCAACTAAATTAAAAAATTTTGAACCACTTTTAAAGTTCAAGCTAGTCAGAGTCAATAACCAAAGCTAATGTGTTCTTGTAAATAGACATTTCCACCTCATATCATAAATAACAAATGTACGAGCCAAAAATTGAAATGTCACTGGAACTTATAGGTTGGAGCTTCATTTTCTATAAATGTATAAATCACATTATTAGTCTCATGCTGAATAAAATTAAAAAGATATAACTCGAAATCATATAACAAAAACTTCAAATAAAAAAGATGAACACATCAAAATATGAATATTAGCTCTTGGCATATTGTTGGTCCTGATATTAGCGTATTCCCCCTTTATTTTTTCAAAAACATTGGTATATTGTTGGTCGTATATTAGCTCTTGCATTCTTGATTTTCTTAATAATTATGGATTTTCTAGGAAGCTGAACTATACCCATATTGTCTAGATTCCAAAATGTAAGACCCCCGACACTATCACTCAATTCCACCCCATTAGCCACTGCAATGTGATTTATAAGATTGATTTTAAGACCGTTGCTAATAGAATTAAACCCTTGTGATTATTTCTGAGTCACAATCTGCATTTATTTCGAACCGTCTTATTATTGACAATATCTTAGTGGCGTTTGAGCTTAATAATTTTCTGAAGCATAAGACAAAAGGAAGTGATGGATGTTTTGCTCCTAAGCTTGATCTGAGTAAAGCATATGACAGGGTCGAATGACTGTTTCTCAAGCATGTCTTGGGTCGGTTACGCTTTCCCTCTCCCTTTATTCAGCTTATTATGACTTGTGTTTCTACAGTTTCTTATTCTTCATGCTAGATGGTGAGGAATTTAGTAGTTTGTCGCCTGGGAGGGTATCCGTCAAGGAGACCCGCTCTCACCTTATCTGTTTCTCTTTCGTGCAGTAGTGCTCTCTTATCTTTTTCAGGAGGAGGAGAGATGTGGTGATATGCGGTGATATGCAAGGGATTTCAATATGCCAGAATGCGCGGGCTATTTCTCATTTGCTCTTTGCAGATGACACCCTGATCTTTGGAAAGGCTGACTCGAGTTCTATTGCTTGTTTAAAAGAGATTCTAAACAGATACTCTATGGTTTCTGGGCAGATCATCAACAAACAGAAGTCATCCATTTCATTCAGTCGGAATGTGGATAGGGGAATTCGGGAGGTTTTAGCAGCCTCCTTGGAGTCTCATTGGTAGAGGGTTTTGATTCTTATCTGGGTCTTCCGACTGAGCTAGGTAGATCTAAGGTTGTCATATTTTCATATATTAAGGATCATATTTGAAAACGGATCCAAGGGTATTCTGAAAAATTATTGTCTACAGTAGGGAATGAGGTATTGATTAAGTCTGTCTTACAAGCCATAACGACATACGCTATGAGGTGCTTTGAACTCCCAGATACTTTTCTTCACGAAATTGATGGGGTCATTTCGAACCACTGGTGGCATAACAGAGGCAAGGAAAAGATACACTGGATGTCGTGGGAGAAGCTTTGTAGAGGGAAGATGTTTTGGGAGGGAGGGAGGGGCTTGGGTTTCGGAAACTAAAATTCTTCAATTTGGCAATGTTGGCCAAACAGGCGTGAAGGCTCGTAACCCACCCTTTCTCTTTATTAGGAAGAATACTAAAGGCTTGATATTTTCCACGCACTGATTTTCTACATGCTCGACTAGGGAGGTCTCTGTCATTCTCTTGGCGTAGCATCCTCTCAATGCAGTATTTATTGAAAGTAAGATCACGCTGGAGAGTGGGATCAGGATCGAAAATTAATGTGTGGAATGATTGTTGGTTTCCATAGCTATCTACCTTCCGTCCTATATACCAATCGAGGACCGTATTGCAACTGGATAAAGTCAGTGATTTACTTCTGCATGAGGGGACACAATGGAATCGAATTATATTGAGGCAGTTTTCTCTACTGAAGACACAGAGACAATACTTAATATACCTCTGGGGATGACTCATAGAGAGGGTAGTTTGGTGTGGTGGCCAAATAAGACTGGAAAATTCCCGGTTCGTAGTACTTATCACTTGGCACTAGATCTAGAGATGACAGAAAATACAATTAGGGAACCAAGGAATTATCCGAATATGTGGAAGTTAAATCTTTCATTTGGAGGTTGAGTTATGACATTCTCCGGTCGGCATCTAATTTGATTCGGAGACATTGCAATGTATCGGCTGTATGCTTCATTTGTGGAGCAAAATTGGAAGACATGATTCACGCTCTTTTTGGATGTCTAGGGGCACGTCATGTAGTGTCTGGCGCGTGACACCACATCCCCCCGCACCGAGACCCGACCTGCATATGAAACGGACAATCCATACATGAGCCAAATTACGGCGAACGGGGACTCTACACACACGCTAAGCTAGGTGGGCTAACCATTGAACCAATCAATACAAGAATCAGAGTATAAATAAACATGAATGCGGAAGCAAACCATATTATATACAACATGTACAAATGAGCCACGGGCTCTACAAAAATTTATATCAAGTAATCAATGACCTTCACAGCCTTATATACAATATCAAAATACGCCACGGGCATTCAATTCATAAATACATAAAATAAAGCATGAGTGTGAGCAATACAGGAAATGCTAGAGACGAATACAAGACTCTAGAGACTCGAATTCCTGGCTAGCACCTCACACCTGCAAGAAAACTGAAAACCAACCGGGTTCAGTCTAAAAGAGACTGGTGGGTATAAAAACAGGGCATACGTAATATATAAGACATCAAATAAACATTCACATGCAAGTTATAATCCCGAGTGAGGTTTTCGAAATAATTTCCCAAGCGGGTAAAAGAGAGAAATCAACAAAGGGGATTATAACACTCATTTTCATTAGGTCATTCGTGACCCGGCGAGGGGGCGTGCATTAGCCTCCAACCAACACCTCGTGTGAACCATTACGTTTATTCGTTCATTCTTTACATGCATTTCTTTCTTTCATGCACAAACATAGCATTTACCCTTCTTCCTCCGGTTTGGTGGTCGGGTTTGCAAGGCCCAGCCACCCATGCATTGACCAAAAGGGGTACATGAATCCCCAGATGGCACTCAACGTCCATTCTCCGCTATCTCCAACGAGGTTTGGTTACGCCGTTCATTGGCGGGACTAGTATGAGGGATCACCATTGGCCCTTGCCTTCCCGGATAGCCACTCACACTAAGTCCCTGGGCCCCATTCTGTGTACTCGTTCTTTCTCGCCAAAACATAGTAGGGTTAAAAAATAAGGGCTTTACGTTCGAAATCATTTACTCTAGAAAATGACTATATATATATAATAATTTTAGTTCAAAACATTTCACATTGAGGGCGTATTAGGTCATTTTAACTAGTAGTAGAAAAACCCACCTTGAAAGCCAAAAAGAGAAGGCCACAAGCCTCAAGGTACGGCCTCCTCTCCGAATGAACCCGAATCTGTGCAAGAAAAGTGATGTGAGACTCAAAATGATAAAAAATATGACGTTCGACAATGATATGATATGTTATGAGATGCATAAGAGATCAAATCAATGCCAGTGAGATGCATTCAAGCACAAATTCAATCATTTTTTCATTCTTTGAATCGTTCGTATTCATTCCAATTCATATATTTCATTGATCACTTCAATTCAAGGCAAAATTCATCAATAGCATGCATAACATATAATTCAACTTAAATATAAGGCATATGAAACACAAGGATAGGAAATAACAAACATTGAAGGTTCACAATCCAAGCATTAGATCATTCATGCACATATAAGAGCAACGAGGGCACACGGTCGCATAACTCGCATATAAATCATCCAATGAATCCCAAATTTTGACACAAAGCACTTAATATATTCTTGAAACATAATACAAATTGAAGTCAAGTAATAAGAGCTCATAGCATGGCATTACACCCTTATAAATATGTATATAATACATTGGGATCATGCTAGCTAGGGACGGGAAATACCAAATAAACAAAAAACAAAACACGAAAACCCAAGACCGTAACCTTAGGCAAGATCAACGGCCGTGGATTTTCCCTTAAGGATTTTCCACAGTCGTTGATTCAATGCAGTAGCCATGGATGCTACTGCATCAAATCAACGGCCGTGGATTTTCTTCAATGAAATTCCAACAGTCGTTGGTAAGCTCCAGGCACGAAATCATGGTTGAAAACAGTGGTAAAGCCTCCAAAAATCAATCCCACACTTATGTAACATATTAAGGCATGATCCAACATAAAAATACCAAAGATTCAAGGTCTATACACGCAAAGAAACGAGCTAAGACGAAAGCTGAGGCAAAGTGTGTGCATATGTGATCAAACTCCAACCAAAACCTTCAAACTTATTAATGGAAACTTCAATATACCTCAACTACCACATAATACATGCTCATAAATGTAATAAAGAAGCTAAGATGATCTCATTCATGCATTAAAACAAGAGAACCAACCATGGAATCCAAGAAATCACCAATCATGCTCAAACCCCCCATAAATCCAATCTTATGCAAACCTTGGTCAATCCATGCATACCATAGCTTAAATGAAAGAGGAAAGAATGCCATACAACAATCTAAACTTACCTTGAAGAAATGGGAATAGATGAAAGACTTGAGCTTAGGTTGAAGAAGATGAATAGTGGAATTCTCTTGAGGTGAAAGAGGGGCCCAGTTTGCTGCTTCTTTTCTCTAACTTTGGAGATCAATTTTGGAATGAAAATGTATAGGCTGATAGAATATTAAGTATGGAGCATGTGGGCCCTTGAATCACCCAATTTGGACTTAAAATGAAGAAGTTATGCCATTTCTAGTGTATAAGGGTCATTATGGCCGAGATTAGGGTGATGGGGTGAGTTCCAGGAAAATTTCGAAGGTCCAAACAATTTTAGAAAAATATGAGGCTAACCCATCAAATCCGAATCGTCGATTCGAGTTCAATGGAGGTGTCGGAATTCGAATCTGAACTCCCGAGCTCAAGATATGCATGCCGGAACGAAAGGTGCGTTAAGTACTCGTTAACCTCCTTTTCGTTACTAACTTAAAATGAAACGCGTATGCATGCCAAATAAACCCGAAAATACAACATGTACACATGCATATGCTCATAACACGCATGTCAATCACATATTCGAGTTCCACCAATTTTTAAGTCCAATAAGCAAGGAATGGGCATGCTATCACATCAATCATGCGCACGTTATTCATACGTTCAAATATTTCAATCAAATCACGTAATCACTTAATCAAATATGTCACAATAGCAAATATTTCAACGAATATCAATATAAACCACTTAATTGCATAATTTAATAAATTTAAATTGTACAATTAGGGTCACACACGTCATACCTGTACGACCGAACGATCGGGGCGTCACATATGAGGTCAAACAATGTCATAAAGATGCAACATTGTACAATTTCGATCATTCACGTTCATTCAAAGTCATATCTTGCACATATCAATTCATTTCATGCCAACATTCTCCAATAACATTCATAACACATATTTCAATCAGTAAACAAGAGATAAGAGTCATAAAGATAGGGTAAAATAAGCATTTAGGGTCCATAACTAATGAATCAAAGCATTCATGCGCATAAAGAAGCAACGAAGACACACGAATGCGTAACTCGCACATAGTACGTCAAACAACCTCAAATTCGAATACGAACTACATAACACATATCAAATTCAATCATAAGAAACTCATAACATAGCTATACACCCTCATAGACATGAATACAACACATAAAGATCAAAATCGGGAAGGGAGACAAGTGAAACGAAGAAAAAACACAAACGGGGAAAACAGGGGGAGTAACGACTGTTACTCCCAAATTTTCACAAAGTGGGTAACGGCCGTTACCTGGTACAGGGACTCCCATACCAGGCTTAACGGCCTTTACACTAAACAAGGCAAAAAGAGTGTAACGGGCGTTACCCCGTCCAGGGCTGGAGATTTCGATTTCCAGCCCTATTTTTATCCATTTACACCAAAACCAAGCACTCCAAACTCACTCTAACACATCAAGGCATGCTCAAACACCAAAATACCAAGAATTCAAGTTTAAATCATGCAAGGAAACGAGCCACAACGCAAGCTAACGCAAGGGATAAACATACATGATCATAACTCCACATTTTCTTCAATTCCCATTAATGGAAAGTATTGAATGCCTCAACTACCCAAAAAAATGACTCCATACAATTAATAAGGAATGTCATGTGATCAATTTTCATACAAAAAACTCAAGAAAGTACTAAGAAACAAGCATGATCAACATATATGCTCAAAAACCCTCAATATTCAATCAAAATTGAAAACTTATGCAAACCTCAACCAAAAAAGCATATAAGCACTCATATAAAAGAGAAAAGGATGCCATTCAATAATCCAAACTTATTTTTGAAAGAAGGGAAGAGATGAAGGTGATGGATCAATGAAGAAGATGATGAATAGTGTCTTTTTCCTTTCCCTTCGAAGCTCACATTTTTGCTGCTGCTTTGGAGGGTTTTGGAGTGTGGAAAATGAAATGAAATTAATCAAGGCTGATAGAGGAATTAGTAAGGGACAAGTGGGCTCAAACGTCGTGTCATTTGGTTAAGTATGGAGGGTTTTATGGTCCTTTTAGTGAGCAAGGGTCATTTAGGTGCGAAATTATTTTCCGGAATGGTTTCGGGGTTCCAAACGAGTTCAAAATTAAAATTCGAGCACACACACGTTCATAACATACAAATCTACCACATACTCAAATTTCACGAAATTCCGAATTCAACTCATGTAGTAACGACAATCGAACACATTGATCATGCACATTCACATTCAAATATTCATATTCATTTCATTCAAATAATTCAATATTCATAAAGAATGTAAAGCATTTAAATTAAATAAAAGAAATATGCAATTAAATATTAATTTAAATACGTACATAATATCACATAATTCATACTTGTACGGATGAAAATACGGGGCGTTACAAGCTTCCCCCCTTAAAAAAAAATCCATCCTCGGATTCACTTATTCGATCGGAAACAACCCGGAGTGGAACCTTTTCATCTTTTCCTCCGTCTCCCATGTTTCTTCTTCTGTTTTATCACTTCTCCATAAAACTTTGACAAGTGGGATTCACCGATTTCTTAATTCCTGAAATTTTCAGTCCAATATTTTAATTGGATTCTGAACGAAGGTAAGGTTAGGCTCGAGTTCTACTTCTTCTACCTCCTCAATTGGTAAAAATTCGGATTCATCCCGGTAGTATTTATAAAGCTGAGACACATGGAAGACATTGTGAATCCCAGTCATATTAGGTGGTAAATCCAAATGATAGGTCGTATCTCCAATCCTCTCCAAAATCTCAAACAGCCCCAAGTATCGTGGATTCAACTTTCATTCTTTACCGATTCTTGTGAATCCTTTTCGTGGAGAAGCCTTCATAAAGACTTTATCTACAACTTCAAATTTAAGATCCTTTATATGAAGATCAGCATACCTTTTTTATCTGTCTTATGCCGCTTTTATCCGTTGTCGGATTATTTAGACCTTGTCAATCGCATCCTGTACAACCTTAGAAGGTTTTTCTTTCTTCTCCCCTCTTTTCACACCTTCCTGCTTAGTCCAATTCCGCTCTTCTAAATCGAAGAACAACAGAGATCTACACTTCCATCGTAGAGAGCTTCATAAGGTGCCATTTTGATTGAGTCGTGGTAGCTATTGCTATAAGAAAACTCAATTAACGACAATTATTCATTCCACAAATTCTGAAAGTCCAAAGCGCAAGCTCTCAACATATCTTCCAAATACCTGATTAACCGCTTTGATTGTCCGTCGGTTTAAGGGTGGAAAGGTATGCTAAATTGTACTTCGACCCCAAATTCTTCTGAAGCTCTTACCAAAGCCTTGAGGTAAATCTCGGATCCCGATCGGACACTATACTCATCGGTACTCCATGAAGTCTAACAATCTCATTACAATACTTCTTAGCTAGTTTATTGATCTTATCAGACATCCGAATAACTAGAAAATGAGCCGACTTGGTCAGACGATCCACAATTATCCAAATTCCATCATAGCCACCTTTTACTCTTGGTAAACCCAAAATAAAATCCATCGCTACCTATTCCCACTTCGACTCTGGAATAGGCAACGGCTGAAGTAGCCCAGATGGCTTCTGAAGTTCTGCTTTAAAAATCTGACAAGTCATACAGCGTTTCACAAAGTTGATCACATCCCGTTTCAATCCGTTCCACCAATAATACTGTTTTAAATCCTTATACATTTTATTCCCTCCAGAATGTATCGAATAACTTGATCGGTGAGCTTCTTCAAGAATAAACCGTTTTAATTCCACCGGTACAACCACCCTATTCTTAAATCTCAAAAGTCCGGTATCATCAAACCCAAACGAACATTCTGGATCCGCTCTAGCTTTCTCTACCAATTTTTGAACCTCGGGATCGACTCTTTGAGCTTCAAATAACCTTTTCTTAAGAATCGGTTGAATAGAAATATTAAAGACACGAGCCTTGATCTTAATAGGCTCAACTCATCTTCAACATCTTTCTCCACTTTCACGTTAGACACGCTAGTCTTCCTGTTTAACGCATCTGCGACCACATTAGCTTTGTTGGGATGGTATTTGATCGTACAATCATAATCTTCAAGGAATTCCATCCAACACCTTTGCCTCTTGTTCAAGTCTTTCTGAGAGAATAAGTACTGGAGGCTCTTGTGGTCAGTAAAAATCTCAAAAGGAACTCCATACAGGAAGTGTCTCCATTTTCCCAAAGCAAAGACCACTGTAGCTAATTCAAGATCATGTGTGGGATAATTCTGCTCGTGCTCCTTTAGCTTCCTAGAAGCATAAGCAATCACCTTTCCATGTTGCATTAGCACATATTCCAAGCCTTCCTTTGAGGCATTCGTGTAAACTGTATAACCTTCCGTTCTTTCAGGAAGTGCTAACACTGGTGCCGTTGTCAATTTATCCTTTAATAGCTGAAAAATGGCTTCACACGCCTCGTCCCACTCAAACTTGACCTTATTTTTAATTAATCGAGTCATCGAGGCAGCAATCTTTGAAAAATCTTTCACGAATCTCCGGTGATAGCCTGCCAGACCCAAGAAACTTCTTACTTCAGAGGCATTTTTCTGACTCTGCCACTGTAGAACTGTCTCAATCTTTGAAGGATCAACTTCAAGCCCTTTACTAGAAATGATGTGGCCTAAGAAAGTCACCCGATTGATCCAGAATTCACATTTACTAAACTTCGCATATAGCCGATGTTCCCTCAAAGTATCCAAAACCAACTTGAGATGTCAAGTGTGATCTTCCGGAGTTCTTAAATACACAAGAATATCATCAATAAAAATAACCATGAATTTGTCGAGGTAGGGACGGAAAATCCGATGCATCATATCTATAAAAGCCACTGGGGCATTAGTTAAACCAAATGGCATAACCACAAACTCGTAATGCCCATACCGGGTGTTGAATCTCGTCTTTGAAATATCCTCTTCCCTGATTTTAAGTTGATAGTAACCTTGCCTCAAGTCCAACACCCCTGATCCTTGTAAAATATTGAACAAATCTTTAATGTGGGGTAGTGGGTACTCATTCTTAATAGTCATCTTATTCAATTCCCGGTAATCTATACACATTCTCAACGACCCATCCTTCTTCTTAGCAAAAAGAATCGGAGCGCCCCAAGGTAAAAAACTCGGTCGAATATACCCAACCTTTAATAATTCCTCAAGTTGAATATTTAGCTCCTTCAATTCTACCGGTGTCATACGATAAGGTGTCTTAGAATACGGTTCTGATCCCAGATAAAGATCTATCACAAATTCGATCTCTCTATCTGGTGGCAAAGTACTTAGACTTTCTGGAAACACAACCGGGTAATCCCTTATAACCGTGGTATCCTCAAACTTCACTTGATCCTTTGGCTTGTTAAGGATATAGGCAACGAATCCTGTAGCACCCTTTCGTAACAACTGATATGCCTCTGTATAGGATAAAAGTAGAACCGCATTTGAACCAACATCCAAAATCAATTCTCCACCCAACTTGATCTTCTTAGCAAAATAATCAACCAAAGCCCGGTGCTTATACAAGCAATCCATACCGAGAATGACCCCATATCTCTTCATAGGCATAACGATGAAATAGGCTGGATAATTTTTCCCTTCCAACCCCATTAAACAATTCAGAACAACCTTGTCTGTCTCAAGTCTACTCTCAAGCGGAGAACTCACCAAGAAACAAGAATTCAAAGAAATAGCAGACAAGCATAGAGAAGCAACTAGATAACACGAAATGAAAGAATGCATGGCAATCGGATCGAAAAATGCATAAATGTTCGTGTTATGAATGCATATAGTACCTTCGACCACGACGGTAGGATCCACTTCCATATCCTACTATTCGCCCTCAAGGGCGTATGCACGGGCTTGGATTATTGGCCTTGGTGCTCCTCCTCGAAATCCCGGAGTCTTGTCGGGATATGCATTGACTAGGTGGTCATCCTTCCCACATATAAGGCATAATCCAAATCTTTTGTCGCAATTATAATAGTTATAAGTTGGCCCGCCACAATGAGTATAAGGAGATTGAGCTAATTGAGCTGCACTTGGAGCTTGTGGAGCCGGGAGTGCCATCGGTACTTATGGAGTAGGTCCCCGTGGCTTCTTGAAAGAACCTTTAGCCGGTGGAGCAGTTTGATTCATGGGCCTTTTTCCCGAGTTAGATCCGGACCCTTGTCCCGTGAATACCCTAGAAACCAGATCTTTCTTCTTAAACTCCTCCTCTTGTGCTAAGGCCCTCTGCACTATATCAGCGAAGGATACGAAGTTATGCCCCTACCTGACCATGCCTGAGATCCTGCCTCAAACCCGCAATAAAGTTTCTGGACTTTTTCTTCTCATCACAGGTTATGTGAGTGGCATATTTCCCAAGCCTATTGAAAATAGCAAGATATTGAGATACCGATCGAGTCCCTTATTTCAAATCCATGAGCTCCTGCTCTTTTCTGTCCCTCACAACCTCAGGTACAAAGCATTCCCGAAACTCCCTTTTAAAGATTTCCCACGTGACATCTTCCTTATCAACCTCTAGCTTTTTCTTTGTACTTCCCACCAATCGTACGCCTCGTCATCCAATTGAAAGACAGTAAAGTGGATTTTCTCTTGATCAGTAAATTGGTGAACACTGAAAATCCGCTCTATTCTTGTCAACCATCCCTCTGAAACTGCATCATCTATAGAGCTAGAGAACCGAGGGGGGTTATAACTTAGAAACACCCCATGGGGATCTCTATTGTTGTGTGGAGGTGGTGGTTGCTCAAGCGGTTGCTGAGGTGGTGGTGGAGGTGCCTGGGCTCTTCTATGCTCTACATAGTTATAACCCGCCTCCATGAAATGCTCCATATTCATTTGCGGTGGTGGTGGTGGTGGAGCTTGTGGGGGTAGGAGTGCGATCACGGTGACGACGTCGCTCAAGGGATCTCTCTCTATGTCTCCTTGGAGGCATTCTATAAATGAAACAATAAAAATGCGGGCATTTTAGTCCATGCATGAGAATGTAGGTAATTCAAACAAATTCAATCATTAAGGCATATAAGACAGGCATATGCAACACATTATCAATTAGTTCCTAAATCGTGCGGCCAAGACTGACCCACACGACACAAGAGCCCGGGTTTTGCAACCCAAAGCTCTGATACCACTAAAGGATGTAATGCCCAAATGCAAGGGCCACATCTCCCGCACCGAGATCCGACCCGCATATAAAATGGATAATCCATACACGAACTGAATCACGGCGAACGGGACTCAACGCACTCTCTATACTAGGCGAGCTAACCCTTGAACCAAATATTAACCAAGTACTAAAAATAATCAAAGCAAAGTAATAAAAGCGGAAACATTAGGTCATATAACATGTACGATAAGCTACAAGCTCCAAAAATTACAATTTACATCCAAACATGGCCTTCGCAGCCTCAAGATAACAAAAACATTCAAATGTACATAATACAAGATATAATGAGTGTATGTGATACAAAACCAAAGTGCTAGACCTAAATGTAAGACCCACTAGACTTGTATTCCTGCCCTGCACCTTCCCAACCTGCACAAAATACTGAAACAACACTAGGTTCAGTCCAAAGGGGACTGGTGGGTATAAAAACAGGGCATACAATATAAATATCGATGTATTGAAACACATACATGAAAGTTATAATCCTATTTGAATTTTAGAGCAATTTCCCAAGTGGGCAAGATAAGAAACATCAATGGGATCATAACTATCATATTCGATTAATCATTAAGTCATTCATGGCCCGAAAGTGGGCATGTACAATCTCCAACATGCTCTTCGTGTAATCATTATTCATTCATTCATGGTTATCGTGCAATCATTCTTGTGTGCACATACTTTTAAATCCATTAACATTCGATCACATACTCCTTCCACCAGGTGATGGATGAGGGATCACCATCAGCCCTTGCCTTCCCGGATGTCCACTCACACTAAGTCCTGGGGCCCGTGTACATTCATGCTCTCGCCAAAACATTTGGTGGAATATTCAAATAAAAAGGCTATACGTCGAAATCATTTACTCAATGAAAGACTCGATATATACATATATAATTTTAGCTCAAAGCTTTGCACATAAGGAATATATCAGGTCATTTTAGCTATTAGAAGAGAAACCCACCATACAAGACAAAAGAGGTGATAAAAGAGCTCAAAGATCGCCCTCGCCTCCGACCGGACCCATATCTGTGCAAAAGAAGTGAAGTGAAACTCATGAGGACCACATACCACTCATGTCAATGTCATGCACATGATATGAGATGCATATGAGATCAAATAAGGTCATAAAGATGCAACAATATACCAATTCGATCATTCACGTTCATTCGAAGTCATATCTTGCACATATCAATTCATTTCAAGCCAATATTCATAAATATCATTCATATCACATATTTTAATTGGTAATAAGGTATAAGAGTCATAAAATTAGGGTAAGTTAAGCACTTAGGGTTCACAACCAAAGAATCCATGCATTCAAGCGCATAAAGGAGCAATGAAGACACACAAATGCATAACTCGCACATATTACATCACATGAACCCTAAATACGCACACGAACTACATAACACATATATAAAACATAATACATATCAAATTCAAGCATTAGGAATCATACCATATCAATACATACTCACAAACATGCATACAACACATTGGAATCATGCTAGGGGCGGGAAAGACCAAACAAACGAGAAACAACGCATGAAAAACCATGTCCGTGACCACAGACAAGATCAGCTACCATATATTTCCCATTTAGGATTTCCCACGGTCATTGATTCAATGCATTAGTCATGGATGCTACTGCATCAAATCAACGACCGTGGATTTTCCTTGAGGAAAATCCAACGGTCGTTGGAACATCTCAGTCGCGAAAACAGGGTTGAAAACAAGGCAAAACTCCCACAAAACTAATCCCACACATAGAAAACACATCCAAGCATGCTCCAACACAAGTAAACCAAGAATCTAAGTCCAAATCATGCAAGGAAACAAGTCAAAACACGAACTAAGGCATGAGATAGGCATATATGATCATAGCTTCACATTTCTTCCAAATCTAATTAATGGCAAGTCATGAATGCCTCAACTACCCAATATAATGAATCCATAAAATTATAAATACATGCTCTTGGATCGTTTTCCATGAATCAAACTCAAGAAAAGCACAAAGAGGCATGCTTGATCAACAAATGGCTTCAAACCCTCATATAAGTCCATGAATCCAAAACCTTAGCAAAAGTCAACCAAATTAAGCATATAAGCACTCATATGAAAGAGAAGATTATGCCATTAAATAATCCAAACTCACTTTTGAAAGAAGGGAAGAGATCAAGGTGATGGCTCAAGGAAGAAAATGATGAATAGTGTCTTCTCTTTTTCTTCCCTTAGCTCACGTTTTTTCTGCTGCTTTGGGAGGGTTTGAAGTGTTGAAAATGAATTAAAATTAGTTAAGCTAATAGAGGAATGAATAAGGGACAAGTGGCTCAAGTTTCATGTAATTTGGTTAAGAAATGAGGGTGTTATGGTCATTTTAGTGGACAAAGGTCATTTTAGGCGCGCGACACAATTCCGCGGTGGTTCCAAACGAGTCCAAAAATAAAATTCAAGCATAGCACACATTCATAATACACAAATCTATCACATACTCAAATATCACGAAATTCCTAATCATGTGCATTCACATTCAAATATTTATATTCATTTTATTCAAATAATTCAATATTCATAAAGAATTTAAAGTAATTCAAATTAAATAAAAGAAATACGCAATTGAATATTAATTTAAATACGTACATAATATCACATAATTTATACCTGTATGGATAAAAAATCGGGGCGTTACACCGACCGTGGAAAGCATGAGGTAAAATTTTTCAGCCCGGGGAAAACTGTCCACAAGCTACTAAATAGAATCTCCCCACCTAGGGAACTTCCTTTACAAAAATTTCCCTCCCGGGGAACCCTTTTGAGCTGGAAAAAGATGCAACAGCAGGGCTTGTTCGCAGGGGAAAGATAGGGGAGCAAAAACCACAGCATAACTAAACTAAAAACACCGAAAATCAAGGTACAAGTTCAAGTAATCATGCTACATCAAGTTCTCTTATCAAAAACTCATGAAGTGCACCAAGAAACCAAACACCATTTTTATATCTTACAAGCTTCATTAATGGTGAAACATCATATATTCAATCTCCAAGGATTTAAGCTTAAGAAATGGAACATATAAGCTTAGGAGAGCATGGAAACATTCTTGAAAGTTCATATAACACATGCTTGCATATTGAATTCAAAATTTTCCAAAATCTAACTATTCACTCCCTAGTTCATCTCATGTATAATACTCCATGAAAATCAGAAAATATACACTTAAAAGAAAGAGGAGAAAAAGGAGAATACATTCATGAACTTACCTTTCAAGTTAGAGAAGAAATGGTGAAGGATTGAGCTCAAAAGATGGGATGTGAATAGTATTTCTCCCCCTTCCTCCTTGGTCACGTTTTTGCCTCTTTCTCCTTCCTTGGTGAATGAAATGAAATGGAAATAATGCGGGCTGATCAAGGGTTAAGTCGGGGTTAAGTGAGTTCAAGTTTGGCTAACTTTGGTTAAGTATTGATTAAGTTACGACTTAAATGATGAAGGGTGGTAATTTAGGCGGGTTAATCATTTTTCGGGCAAAATTCCAGGGTTCAATCGAGCTTAGAAAAATATGAGACTAGTCCCATTGAATCCGAATCAATTTGGGTTCAACGAAGGTGACGGAATTTGAATTTGAATTCCCGAGCTCAAGATATGTCGCCCAGAACCAAAGGTGCGCTAAATGCTCTTTAGCCCCTGTTTTGGTCTTGTTTCCAAAACAAAATTTGTTACCACATCAGACGAGATCGAAAACATGAAACGAGAAATACATGTTCCTAACACATAATTCTACAACATACTAAATTTTCACAAAATTTCAAAATCAAATCAGATAAGAACGACACGCGATCAAATCACATAAGTACATAACGTTCAAGAATTCATATAAATTTTATATTCAAATATTTTCAAATAATCACATAATACCAATTAATAATAAAATTAAATATTTGAAACACTTAAGAACAATTAATTCGCACAAATAGGTAAACACATACGTCATACCTGTACGGTTGAAAAGTTGGGGCTTCACATGTATACTCTCGATTATCATCATAAAAATAACCACATTTGACAAATTTATATATACATGTAGCATATGAATTTCTTTTTAATAACTATTGAAAATTTTTAAAGTAATAACACTATTAACAGCATGAAAAGTTTTACTTACCAATCACGTTCATTGATAATATTAGAAAAGTTTTTTTCCATCATTTTCTTGAAGCATCTCACGACAGCTTCAACAGTAGTTTTTTGAAGAGCTAACTCAACTTTTATATTTTCTAACTCAAGTTGTTTAGTTGTTAGCTCATCCTCTAATCTAGTTCGGCTTGCACATGCTTCAGCAGTTGAAGCAACACCATATTTTGATTTTTTTTGAAATGGAACTCTTGTATTTTGCATATGAGGAATTTTCTCCAAGAACGCTGATACAAATTTGCTCTGAACTCATATGAGTAGCTTCATCTGGCAAAGCTCATTTAAATCTTTCATTCGGAGCTATTATTCAAATATGACATATAATAATTATCTCATCAATAAATTAAAAGAAACTAATGTAAAATATTGAAATGAACATAATTTCTTACATTATCGGCCTCAACTTCTTCATTAGTCCATCCAATTTTGGCACTGTAGTATTCTAGCTCATACATATCAATGTCATCTAAGTTCTGTTTAACAATAATTGAAAAGATAATTCAAAATTATTCTTGTACATTTTCATCTAAAAAAAATGTTAACCAACCTCATACTAATGTGTCGCACGAGATTTAGTCTCTAGTTTACGTATGTGCTGAAGTTTTCCCATATTATTTGATTGTGCCCCTGAAACTTTCTATAAAATATCAAGAAATGAAAATCTTCATGACATAACTTGCTTCCTTCAATATATAATTTTATTTATATTATATAATAACTACTAAGATCGTAAAGTTACTAATGCATTCCTTAAATTCTCTGTCTCCCAAAAGTCACACAACCAAATCCAATCATCACCATGATTGGCAAGGTTTTCATAAAACTTAGCTTAGCTGGTGTATACCACCATTTGCTTTAACTTTTTGATAGTACTTATGGGCATTCGATCGAAGGTGGAGAATTGTTTGGCGAAGGATTTCTAAATGCAGTGAACAACGTGGGGTTTCTCTACTTCGTAATTCAGTTTATGCTTTTAAATAAAAAAATTAAATATATTTAAAAAATTATATGCATGATTATATTATAAGCTAAAAAAATCTAAAAAGTATAATTAAGAAAGCAATACTTACTATTAGCTTTCTAAAGAGATCTTGCTTTTTATCATTTGAAATATTTTTCCATCCTTCAACTTGTATTGGTGCTTCTAGTCTGATCAATACCCCAATCTGAGTGGCCTGTTCTGTGGCACCCCACTATTTCACACGTACAGGTACGCTACACGTGTGAGTTTAATTCTGCAATTTACTTGATTTCTTGTATTAATTGATGCTGATACTTGATTTACATTTCTTTATTCTTTTCTTATTTGATCAACTTGAACAATATGAACTTATGTGTTATTTGAATTATTTGATTAATCACGTAACTCGTATTTTGTGTATTTGAATTCTTGAGCATGCTTAACCGTTACCTATTTAATTCTTGGACTTGTTTGAATGTTTTAATTTTGTTTGGGACCTTTCGTAATTAGTTTGGGCTCAAATAATCGCTTTTTGTATATTTTGGGGCCATTCGGTAATTATGGCCTTTTGAGTCCTTAGGCCGTATCTTGAGCTAGGGAACTTGGATTCGAGTTCTGACACCTTCGTTGAGTTTGATTAGATGAATTGGATTCAAAGAGCCTAGCCCCATAATTTTTTTACTTCGTTTTGACCCCCCGATTGCCTAATTTTGGCCCACGTACATCTTACGCACCTAAAGCACCTAGTGGGACCCTTGGCCATGACTTTAGATATTTTCCTTCCCTTTTTACACAACTATCAGCATCTCTCTCTCCCCATTTTCACCCCATCACACGCAGTTGTTGGGATTAATGCTCTGAAAATCCAATTTGTTTGAGTATGAGTCACTGTGATGTACTCAGAAGTGAGGTCTTGGTAACGGGTGGCCAAAATACTTTGTACGTGCGGTGATTGCATGAAATGTGCTGAAGAGTAATACGGATCGAGGAATCTGTGGCCTTGTTGGAAGGTAAAAGATATCCATGAAATAGATTTGCAAAAGTTCGAATTAAAACTTTGGCCAAAGCACTTCGTGTGATATGTCACCAAAGTTGTGCTGGTGCGGTGGGCCCGAATCAGAGTAATGGCAGGGCAATATTTCAAAAATTTGTCATAATCTCATTATTAAAATATTTCTAAAATATTTTAAATACGCAGCGGAATAAATTGGCCAGAATAACTCTAATATATACATGCAT
>JBBMKE010446553.1:0-20549 GCA_037834125.1 Lippia alba
TCCCTCTCGTTGTTTTTAGTTGTCTTGCAGGTCCAGTCTTTGCTAGGCGGGAGTCTTTTGGTCTTTTGTTCGAGTCTACACTTTGTACACTCACCATATTCCATACTTTGGTAGTTGTTATTACTTATTGTTGGCCCGTGTGTCTTATTCATTCCTATAAGCAATGTCGGCTATTGTACGCATTTATTTAGGCCCGTGGCCATGGTTCATTCTCTTATTTGGGCTTGTAGCCTTTGTAATTGTTGGAGCCTGTGCGCTCATATATGTCTTGATTCTTTATTGTCGCTTCCGCACTACGTGTTAGTTTACTTGACTGTTTGGTACAGGGTTAGTTTCTGCCTAGCTGGTTAGTCTTTTCTCTTGTCTTCCGTTCACTGTGAGTTTGGTTCATTTATAGTTTTAAATTTCATGGGTGAACCGGACTCATAGTGTGAGGGATGTGGTGCTCTCCGTTTAGGGTGTCACAGGTCACCATTGAGCAGGTGTAATCGGCTTGGAATCTCCGAAGTATCAATTAACTGTGGGTTCTTTGACCAGTCAGGTTATCCCGAAAGGAAAGCAATGACAAAAAAATTCGACAGAGTTTTGGTATGTAATTGTCTGTGCGATTCTTATGAAGAGAATAGTATTTATACCTTAGGCTTGAGTTAGCCCTGTGCTGAGCAGGCTTAGTGGGTGTAGATATTGTGGACCACGTATTAGGATCATGGAGTGATGGGGAAGTGCAGGTAAACGTTGTGCACAAAGACATTAGGCGTGTTTCAAATGCTCTTGTTCGATTGGACCAGTTGAACACTCAATGGTCGAGCGGATGGGTCGAACACTTAAGGGTTGAGCACTTAATGACCGAATACTCAATGGCCAAACACTCAAGCGCCGAACGCTCAAGGACCGAATGCTCAGGGGATGAACACTTAAGGACTAGACGCTCGATGGCCGAAAACTCAGGGGTCGGACACTCAAGGACCGAGCACTTAAGGGCTGAACGCTCAAGGGCCGAACACTTAAGGGCTGAACGCTTAATTACCAAACACTCAAGGGTCGAGCGCTCAATGGCCGAACGCTTAAGGGCGGAGTGCTCAATGGCCGAGCACTCAATTTCCTTTAAGTCAAGGGATGTCTTAGCCAATTTCAATGGGTATGAAGTTCAAAGAGATGTATAAAGTTCGAAAGGATTCATTAGAAATCTAAACGGTTTCTTAGTTTATTTTTTACACTTTCACGCTGCTTTCCTAATCCATATAAAATAGCAATTATAGCAATCTTTCTTGCCTCCAGAATGACTGAATTATAAGAGTCACAAAGATGATTAAGCAACAGGTCACACTTTGTTGAAATATCAAAACTTGACTTATAATACATAATTAACACACATAATGAGTATATATTACTTTAATAATGCATGTGGACAAGCAAGAATTAAAACATGAAAAACACTCAGGTTTGTCTTTAAACCACTCCAAAGCTGTAGGATTTAATGCTTCCATTACATCCATTCTATGCTTAAACGGTCTTTCTGTTGTTGCTCTTGCTGCCTTCCATAATGCCAGTTTGAAAGCCAATCCTTTGAAACTGTCATTAAGGTTAAAGACACGTAAGTAAGATCAGGGGCGGATCCAGGATTTTTTGATAGCCAGGGCTGAAATTTGAACCTCTACGCTATACTCTAACCATATATGCTTTTCAAACCATCTAACTTGAAAACTACGGTTCTCTTTTACAAATTTAATTTTTGGACAAAAATATAACCTTTTGGTTGGCAAGATCCCGTAGATATATATTCGTCTCAATGCGATCTCTAAAACGAACAATATAACTTTCAATAGGTTTTTGTAGCCACAAATCACTAATTATGTCTTTAGGATTAACTTCTACACTAGCAATATTGATCCTTTTGTAATTGGCGATCAAACTTGATAATTCAATAGAATTTTTCATCTTTTGCTAATTAAAATACCCATATATGGTTATAATATTTTTAGATATAATATCCAATTTGTAAATAGAGATGAATTTATGATCGGAATTGGGGGCAAATGTATGTGGACTTGGGTATAAATATATAATTTTTTTTTGGGTGGGGGCGGGAGCCCCCCTTGGCCTATGCTGGCTCCGCCCCTGAGTAAGATAGTTCATTCAATAATATATAACACATGACATATAACTAGCAACTTTGCATATTCGGTGCATATACGAATAAAAAATAATTATTGTATAGATATATTAAAATTAAAAAGTTTATAATATTTTTTAATATAATCACTAATTTATGATAAATAGATAAATAAGTAGGATAAAATAATATTACATTAATAATTATAAAAATTAATTTTATTTTTTACACACACCCAAGCGGGGATTCGAATCCGAGACCTCGTCCTTAGGAATGAAATCATTTACTGCTTGGACCAACACCTATTGGCAAAACAATTTAAAATACAAGTGAAAATTGACAAAATTTATAATAATAAAAAAAAAGACAAAGAAGGCAAATCGTGAGAAGAAAAAAAAAAGAGAAGTTAAGAAGAGAAGAGAAGAGAAGACGTGGAAGAGATAAAATTGGACAAAATAAATAAATAATAAAAATTATTTTTAGAGTACAAAAGACCAAACTTGGGTATGATGCTTAATAAATAGCATAGATACATACCAACACTCTTCATGTTACCTAGTAGATGTTTTACACACAACCTTTTTAGTGCACCAAAGAATATTAATTCAAAGAAGACATTAAACCCTTCTGTTTGCTACATTAAAGTTGTGGTATCATAATTGTTATTAATTAAAAAAAGAATTTTGCTATTAATCTAATAACAAACTTAAAATTAATTGAGCATGTAATGAGAAAAAAGTTTGAGAAAAATTTAGAGAAGATAAAAATATAGTTTAGGAGGTGATGTTTTAGCAAATTATGGTTGAATTCAATTTGAAAATTATGATCTCTTTTATTAACAGTTTCGAATTAGATTGTTTTTTTCGAAAGGATCATATTAAATTATAAGACTTTATTAAATATATAATGGAAAATAATATATTTTAGGGGAACCAAACAAAATGGAAATTTAGGAAACCGTGCTTTTTGACGAGCCAAAAAGATCTTTTCTTCTTAACGAGGATCATATAAATTATAAAATACGTACTAATGGTTAGATATTAATAGTTATTAATCTTTTGTAAAAGAAAAATACAAAATAAAAAACATTAAATAAAATTAAAGTATTATAGATGAACAAAAGGCGAGTGTAAAAAGCATTAGGTTTAATTTTTTTTTAATGCCGTTTTGGGTTGGGTTTAGGATAAAAATGGTTGTGTACTTACATTGTAATTCTTTTTAGAAAAGTAAATATTATATAGGGTAGGAGCATTTAAGACCCTTATTTTCGTATTGTCTTCTCTTCGCCCTTTTGAGCTTCACCAATCCCTCCGCCCCCAGGCCGCCAGTGGCGGAGGCACCTTGATGTGAGGGGTGCAATTGACCCCCTTTAAAAAAAAATTTTTAATTATATATATATTTATATATTTATGTATTGTATATATAATATTTTTGTATTTTTCATTTTTGATCCCCTCAACAAGATTAAAATTAATACATAAGAATTAATATAATAAATTAATAATAATTTGAATAAAAATTATAAAAAATTGAATTTCACTTATTATTTTTTTTTATTATTATGATTTGGTCGATCGCTCTGAATTAATTTTCTGGCTCCGCCACTGCAGACCGCTGTGATGAAAGTTATGGAGTTTAAAGAGCACCCAATCAGGCTTAACTATGAGGATTTGGAAACATATACCGACAATTTTAGCGAACAAAATTACATCGGAGATTTTCAGTTTGGAAAAGTTCATCACGGTAAAATAACCCTACCGGATTCTGCCGAAGCCAAGATTGTCACCGTAAAAATATGGACAATCCCCAAAACGCACACATACTTTCCGAACGACAATGCCCACAGGCTCATGGTTAGTGTTTTTTTTTAATTATAATTATGTTGTTGTAATCGAAATATTTATTTATTTATATTTATACTTTGACAGGACGAAGTTAGTTTTCTTCAGAATTATGATATCACCTACCCAGGATTCATGAAAGTGTATGGTTATTGCATTAAACCTGAGAAGTGCGGCATTGTTTATGATTTTAAGGCATATAATACCCTATTCAATCTCGCAACCACAGGTAAAATTTAAAATTGTACCTATTTTTTTATGTTTATGTGTGTGAAAAACAGTCTATGAAATGTTGAACTTGAATGGCATCTTGAATTTTTCTTTATGCATTTTATCAATTAAGTTGCAACAAGGCAAATTTGTATATATAATCTGAACTATGTTGTGAATTTGTGATTTTGATGTTTCAGAATTTAAGAATTGCATGAGAGTGCTTAAACTAATGCTGGTTTGCTTCTTCTTGCTGATAGATGAGTTTAAATGGTCTCAAAGAATTAAGGTTGCTCTAAGATTTGCTCAACTCCTGAGATATTTGCATGTGAACTTCAATGGGGAAAGTCCTCTTCTGATACGCAATATACATCCTGCTCATGTAATGGTTGATGAGGTATTTCGACAGTTCTTACTGGGCATTGTTTTTGCTGCTTTTGTACTTCTTCACTAATGATAGCAGCTTTTGTACTTCCTTCACTAATGACTTTTGAATACATAATGCAGGATTGGAACCCCATATTATACGACTTTGGAATGATTAGTGGCGGCATGTTTCCTGATAAGTTACTATTTCCGCTCCAGCATGTTAGGGGATGCCATGGCTCTGATGACCGAAGAGGTATGAAATGGTTCTTGTTCCCTTCCCCTATAGTTGTACCGAATCAACGAGACAATGATTCTGAACATATGCATCCTTTCACTTGCTTAGATGTTTCTACTTAGCCGCTTCTCGTGGGCAAATTTTATTTTAATAAACTAGAAAGTTCTCATTTGACTTAGGATTAAGGAATCGTAATGTTCTTAATGGTATTCTTCCATCTTATGTCTTTTCTTTTGAGGGAGTGGGGATATGTGCGGGTTTTCATTATGATTCTCTACATTTGAGGTCTTATTGTCGACCATGATTGTACTTGATGAGATGTTTTAGTGATTTTTTTTAGCTGACATCATTAGTGATTTTTAGCTTTACAACATTGGCAGGTGATGGTACACAGAAAAGTGACGTATATGCATTTGGCGTTGTTCTGTTATCTTTGATAATGAAAGAAGTTTACACAGATGAAGATAGAGAGAGAAATAAGCTCACTATGGCAGAAAGAGCTTATTGTAAGCATGGAAGAGATCTTAAAGCGTTCAGAAAAAGTAAGATCAAGTATAAAAGTGATCGTACTCCGTGTGAAGAAGATAAAATGTTGGCAGAACTTACTGTTGAGAATTTCCGTTTCTCACTGGTGCACAAAAGCCTCGAAACTGATGAATCATTTTATGCGCGAGATGGTCCTACCATCACACGTCTTGCGCTAGCTTGTGTAGAATACTTCTCTCCAGAGGACCGCCCGACAATGAATCATGTTGTCAAGCGGCTGCAGAAATTAGAAGTCGTCAGACGCCAGCACCAACTCAATGGTTATATCGAAAAGGAAAAGAAAATGAAAAAGAAGAACATTCGATCTGGAGAAGTGAAAGCAGAAGGGGAAAACATTCGATCTGGAGAAGCGAAAGCAGAAGTGGAAAACATTCGATCTGGAGAAAGGAAAGCAGAAGTGGAAAACATTCGATCTGGAGAAGTGAAAGCGGGAGAGGAAAACATTCAATCCGTAAAAATCAAAGGGAAAAAGAAGAGACCTGTCCGTAAACATCCGATACATCATACTTACGTTAATCCGGGATTTTTTATTCCACAATAGACCTTGAGATTGTCATGTCATGTTTATGTTGCTTGTTCTCTGATGCTGATATTCAAGTGTAAGTCTTACAGGTTGGCTGAGAAACTAGTAATGCATTAGCTAATTGTTATGTTTGTGACGCTTGTTAACAGGTTGGCTGAGAATTTTGTAATACTGCATGTGCTCTATTTGGGAGTTGCAGACAATGTAGCCTACCAAAAATTCGGCTGATATGGTTCCCCTAAGTTCCTTGTTGAAAATATGTACTCTCCCAAAAAGTGGGCATAGTTTGTTTGGGAAGGACAGTTGGAGGGCCATATATGCAGCTCAATATTTTTCAGAGTAGATGAGTTATGGCACTCATTGGATTTGTAGAGGCCCCCAATAAACACACCCGGAAAAGCTTTTCAGAATTAATGACAAAATGACCCGTAAAAGCTTTTTAATTAATGACGAAATGACCGATTCTCAAGCTCAACATATTAGGGAGAGAACAATATAAACGTGAGTTTTCAATCCCCAAAAGGGCAAAGTTCACATAGAATTGCATAACCATATGAGAATTTTAAACAAGAGTACCATCAAAATCGTCTGAAGTTTTTCTTACAAGCCCTAAACTGAGTTCGTATAGAAACCTAATGAAACATAATTAGCAGTAAATATTTTAACAAATATTCAAAAGCCATCTAGGGCTAAATTCAAAACCATCTCGGAATAAAACATCTATCACCATCAGACTAAAGATCTAAACTGAATTCATATGGAAACCTAAAGATACATTTCCATAAATACTCAAAACCATCAGGACTCTAAGGATCGCTTCTTAATCTCCATAAGATCAGCATGATTTTGAACAAGTTGTAGCTTCTGAAGGCGTCTGGCAACTTGCTTCATGGATGGGCGTTCAGTAGGTGAAGAACTCAAACATTGCATTATCAGCTTTGACATTTCTTCCCCATCACTAGCATAAAAGTAACGGCTGCATTCAAGTGTTGTGTCCACAAGAGAAAAACTTGATACTTCATTGCCAAGTAATGAACCTCCAAACTTGCTCCTAATGGATTTGACATCCTTTTTCTTAATGGATCTCTTAGATATTAAACTTAAAAGGAGTAATCCGAAAGCAAAAACATCATTCCGTTCGTCTGTTCAAGTAAGTTTGAGTCAATACAAGCTTGTGGAAAAAAAAAAAAATTAGGAATCTGACACTATGCTATGCAGCCAATTAACTAACAATTCTCATTAATGCTCAAACATAATCAACCAATGAAGTCAAAGATCGACTAAAGCGAACATAAAAAAAATTGTGGGAGCCTTATATGAAATCTTTGTAAAGACTATCCATGAATGTTTTTTGCACAGAGATAACCAAGGACTATAGCTCAGGTTTTCAATGGGTTGTTCCTTACACTTGCATCTCAATTCAATCTCTTATTAAGGAGAAACAAAAAGCATTTATGCATCAATCTTTCCCAAAAAGTTTATTTTCAGCCCTAAGCACACTAAAGAGCGTTATATGCAGGCTAACGAATCGAACACACAGTCTCCTAAGACATAGAAAAGCATAATAATACGACAAATCAATAAACACGAGATTAAGTCCATACCAGCACTGTTGCAATATTTAGTATCATGTTGGGGCTTCTTAAGGGGCACCCCCCCACCAGTTATCACATCGACGTCAAACAATTTAGGGACGAAATCCTGCATGGTTCACATAATTTAACAGCAAACTGATATAGGAAATTGTAGCACTGAGAACTCTTGAGAGAGGCACATAAACTAACCAAATCAAGCAATATAAGAGAAGTATTTATATAGTGGATCAGAAAAGGTTCGTAAGGGGGATTCCGAGAATGGAAGAATTTCATTAGCCGTGCAAACCAAAGAGCAACCTTTATCCTACGCTCCCAGCGAAAAGAACCTACAAGAAGGCCAAAAAGAACACATAAATAAATGGGTTTCAAAGTTTTAACTAGAGATGCAAGTATTCAGCAGTTACATAGTTAATATTTCCAATATCTTCTCAATTTATGTTCTATTCATGTAGTTATTAAGACTCCAAAACATTATTTATGAGTTGAAACAGAAAAGAGGCAATTCACATTCTCTGCACGAGCAAGGGAGCGAAAACACTCCACACGGTTCCAGCCTTGATATGAGCAATCGCGTAACAACTAACAAAACCCAACCCTCAAAAGAATGATACAAACAGTTCATACCTTCAGGAAGTTGCCTGTGGAGAGTATCTAGAGCAATTAAATTATACATAACAGCCAAATGTTCACCGTCAAATAAGCATCCAGACAACTTAGCCATGGCTGGCTGACACTTCACTCTCTCATGTCTGAGGAAAATAATTTCTCGCTGGAAAAACAAATCGGTAGAATAAGTAAGACGGATAACAACTAAGCATTAATGCATAATCCACTAACAACTAACCATGATTTTCATTTCATTGTCACGTATGACAGAGTTGGAGGTGGTGTCCCATATCTTCACAATCACAGGTCGTTTGCCCCTAACTTGACGATAATATCCACGGTAAACCTTGCCAGAATGGAAGGGCCCAATGTAATTTTCTTCACTAAAGTTGTCTGTGGTCTCCAACAACTCTTCATACGTGAGGTCACTTCGAAAATCTAACTCCATGATCAGCCAGCTTTTCCAATTGAAACAGACTACAAAAATTATAAAATAAGAGTAGGTTCTCACTGTAGCATGCTGCCAATTGCTTTACTGTTAACCATTTGTAAAATGATCCCTTGTAAGTTGGTAATAAGGACAATGGTCACAAACATAACGACATTCACAAAGAAAGAAACATAATAGCATTCACCAAAACCAACAATTTGTCCTGGTTTATATTCAAATACCAAAATCTTCCCAAATATTCGACCAAACTAATTCTGCAGGTCTTCTAGCAAACAACTCAAATCGCCCCCAAATGCCTGCTCTACGCACAAAATTTCTGGTACTACTCGGAAATTCATTTTAAATCCACTAATAAAATCCCATTCAAGCTGGCAAGCAAAATTCCTTTTTCACATAATTCGACTTACGAGGATGGAAGCATCACTAAGAACTCATTAACCGCAAAATCCTTCAGAAAGACAGATATTCAAAGAACTCATTAACAGTAATTAACCTAAAGTATTTTCAAGGAATTTACCTCAGTAATTGGTGGAATAACGACAGATGGCAGACTGAATCTATTCGCGAACAGCCGAGAGAAACATAGAAGATGGAGATCTCGAAGCAGAATGCCGGATAAAAAACTAGTGTTTTGGGGGACAATGCTTTATTTAGTGTTAACTGCACCAAACCCCTCCATTTGTCCAAAATTACAAAGAAAAACTCGTTGTTATGAAAATTAGTTCAAAATTTTTTATATTATTTTAGTTTTTCACACCGTCTCTTTATTCTATTCGGTCAACCACTTAATATTCTAATTTTAAAATAACCTTACTTCAAATATTAAAATAATATTAAAAATATTCATATTATTTGTAAGATATACATACTACATTAATATATATATATATATAAAATTATACATACAAATTAATAATTACTTATTAAAAATATACATATAAATGAATAATTTTTATTTTTAAAAACACTATTTATAAATGGGTATATATATATATATATGATGGGTTTTTTTAATTTGGAATGATATTAACCACCACCACTAATATTTGTTTAGTGTGGAAACCACCGTGAGAGGCCAGGCTCCGGTAGAAAAGGCGTATCGAAATGGGAGAAGTGAGTTCTCCAAGCTAGGCCAACACCGAAAGAGAGTACAACAACTCAATGGTGGAACATGTTTCTCAGGGGAGTGTTTTATCAAGGAATGACTTGAACTTCTAAGTGTGTGCCAACTCCTCATATTTATAGTTTGACGGTAGGGATAATGTGGTAATTGTTATCAAGTGGTCCCAAAATTGATGTTGCCCTAGACATGTGGTCTCTTATTGTGCTTTAAAGGGTATGTGGTAATGGATGTTAGGGTCAGTATGCGCACTAGTACGGGGTGTCAGAGGCGGTTATGGGATGGACATCGAGTGCTGGACGCTCGGACGGGTTATATCCTATGATATCTAGAAACACCTTCGAGGGGGAGCCGTTGTATGATAGGATGGACCCATGAAAGTAGGCAGTGTATTGCCGTGGTGATGGTTCGAGCGTCAGGCAGATCAAGGCAATCCGGCACTCGAAAGGAGACTTTTGGGCATGGGCCCTAAAGAATGAGGCTAGCATGTCCTCCTGCTCTCATTGGAGGCCCATTTTGAGGGCGTCTAAGCCCAGTATCTACGTGTCTCTTCTGAACCAGGACACGTGGGTCAAGGTGGACCCGAGCGTAATTTGGCCCCATCATTTTGCCCTCCAAATTTTGTAGTCAACTTAGTGTGTGCTGTAGAATTTCATAGCAGAACTTTGAACTCTGAATATCCGAGGGCTTCAGCATTGGCGGGAAATATGGCACTAGCGCTCGAGGGGATAGCTTCTGAAACACATTAAATGTGGTCTTGTCAAGCTGACCGCTCGAGATATCCCGCAATAAATGCTGAAGTGGGATGCGTGATTGTTGGGATTCGTGTGACGGTTGCCAAAAATGGACAGTTACCAAGGGGGGAATAATTGCAATTTTGAATTTAACACCCCAAAATTCACCAACTCATCCCTATAACTAGGGGATTCCAAAATCTGAGACTCTTTCTTCAGGCACTCAACTTTCAGAGCAAATAGCAAACTCAAAACCCTAGCGAATTCCGACGAACTTCTGGCGACGTTCTCTTTTCCAGTTTTAGGTAAAGTCTTATTTCTCTACCTTTCTTCAAACTAACCCATCAGATTTAGGACCCTAGCAACCCTTCTTCACAGAAAACAATCTCCTTAAGAAATCTCGCTCTAACCTTTATTCAAAAATGGTGGATGAAATTATAAACCAGACAGTAAGGGAGGCAGTTCTTCATCTTTACATCCTACTCCCCACCACTGTACTGTAGCGAAAATCTTTGATGAGGCAAGGGATGAGGAACTTGATGCTGCCGTTCAAGTGATGAATGAGCGTGATCCAAAGGGAGTGGCTCCCATCTTTGAAGTGATGGTGTTGGTTGAATTGATTGAACGCCAAGGACAGAAGTTTTCCCCTTGTTAAATAGTGCGGTGAGTCCCCAGAATCATAGGGTTACTGCAGCCATTGCCACCCCTCAAGTAGAGGCTGGAACCTCCGAGCGCTATGTAGAGGAGGAACCCGCTGCTAAACGCAGTCGTAAGGACAAGAAGATCAAATCTCGAGGGGAAAGTTCTAACCCTCATAAGACGGAGAAATCTCCAGATGAGATCCCTAGCACCATAGATGTCGGAGATATAGTTTCCATGAGGGCCCCTATATTTTGGGACGAATCATTAGTTTACCGTTTGCCCCAACGCACGAGAGAGCCAATAATCCACCCCTTGGCGAGATTACCATATATAAAGATGCAGTGTCTGTAGAGGGTTTGAGGTTTCCTATCCCAGTTCCAGCGGCCAACATTCTCAACTATCTCAATTTGAGTCCATCCCAAATTGTCCCGAACGGCATTGCATTGATAAATGCCTTTGTGATTCTGATGAAGTGTACTGGTAATCCCTCGATTCCTAACTTTAACAGCTTGTTTCAAGTGGCTTGCTCTCCTCGCCCGTCTCCACAGAATGGTTTCTATTATGTCCAAGTGAAGGCCCATCTGAAGCTAATTGACTCTCCAATGTCCTCGTATGGCACCGAATGGAAAGAAAAGTACTTCTTTGTGAAGGCTCCCTACGGTGATGATTTTGGCGTCCCTCGAGTGTGGGTGGATTATGGGGATGGACCTCTTGTAAAGTCCCGGTCTACCCCAATGTTCCATCTGTCTTGGGCTCAAAACTTGGCTCTCTCCATGAAAAATGTTGTCTGGTTGATCAGAGCCAACGAGTTAATAGATGATGAAGACATCCTGTTTCGCTGCGGCTCATGTATCCACCTAACCTGGTTGCTAACCCACCTGCTTGAATAATGGAGAGAGATGGTTTGATTTTAGGAACTAACTTTGCTAACTTGCTTAGAGTAGGGATGCTAACCCTTGATTTCTAGTAAATTCTGAGGGTAAAATCTAATCCCCCGAATTTTTTCCTTGTGCAGGCGCAGACATACTGATGGCTGGACGTGGTGGTTTGGAAGACATAACGGCGCTCGAAAAGGGCTACAACAACAACAACAACCACCACAACCACAACAACAAATACAATAGCAACAACAAGCAGCAGTCCGTCTTGCTGGCTTTCGCGGTAACGGTCGGGGAGCAAGCCTAGCGGACGGGTGAGGCGGTGGTCCAGGAGACGATCAGGGCACGGGCAGAGGCTATGGCCGAGGTACTGGCAGGGGAGATGGACTCTGAGGAAGCCAAGGGACAATCACACGGAGAGGCACCGGTTGGGGATTGTTCCTTCGAATGTTCTATCCCCTCCTCCAACAGGCGGACTTGTTCAACTGGGCCCTAAAGAATCGTGAGGGAACCGTTGTGGCGTGATTATCAGAGATTTGCAGGAGACGGACTTCCTGCCCTCGAGAAAAAGAAAGGGGTTCCCAGACTCTGTCCCTGCGAGACTTCTTCTTCTAAGGAAGACAAACTATGGTCGTTCAAGCACGGTAGCGATGTTCACTTCAAGCGATCCCCTGCCTCTGGGCCAGTCCTCCTTCAGGATTGTGCCTCTTTGCGCAATATTGTCCATGGTTTTAACGCAGGCTGCAATTCTCTGGAGATCACCGAAAATTGTTTGATCAGAGTTTAGACCAGGTGGTGGAAGATATTTGTTATTCTATATTCGCTGTAAGTACCCTAATGACCCTCGAAGGTTCTCATAGCCTTGAAGATTTTATCTCTTGTTATACTTAATCCAACTAAGTGTTACTTCCTTTTATCTCAGGAAATCATTCTGAGGGTGAGAAACATCCAACAGCACTAGAAGACCTTTACTAAGCGTAAAGCCAAATACAAGAAGATGATGTGCTCTGCTGATCCGGCCCTGCTACAAGAGGAGAATGACCTTCTGAGGGCCCAACTTGAGTCTCTCAGACTGGAGCAGGAGAAGACCAAAAGGGAATTAGAGAAGAGAGAAGAGGTGTACAAGAAGCTGGATGCATCTCACAAGCAGGTTAGGAAGGAGCGAACAAGGCTCAGGGATGAGAATAAAAAGTTCACCGAGGATCTAAAAGAGCGCACGCTTCGGATGAACAAAGGAAACAACTAAAGCAACAAGGAAGGAATGCCAAGCGGAGTTTGATAGGATTCTCCCAGCGGATATCCCAAGCGGTCTGGGAGGCTCTACTTAAATTTACCCACTCCAAGGCCTTCCATTTTTCCGCCACCCTCATTACTTCAATGATTCCGAGCATTACTTCAAGAAGGAGATAGGGCATATGATTACCCTTGGCTTGACATCTCTCTCTGCAAGGAATGATGAGCACATGGGGCTTGACCTTGATGAGAACTACTAACGACCGACCCCAAGTGGGAACCCTGAGAATAACTTGACGGAGCCGGAGTATGACGAGTTGGTTACTCTCCTCCAAAGAGAGTTCATAGCATCTAGCGAGGACAAGCCCACACCTGAACCAGTTGCTTAGGGTGCTGTCGAGGCTGCTACTGTTAATAAAGGTACTTCCAATGCTCTGCCTGCCACCTCTACTGAGTCCGCCGCGACTCCAGCTTCGGCGTCCGTAGCAGTGAACAATGAGCCTCAATTCCCACAAGCAGTAGCGCCCAATCCTGAAGTGGTGGACTTAGAAGAGGACTAAAGTGAAGACGCTCAGGAGCCAATTGTTCAGACCCCTCTTCCTGGGATGTAATCCTTAGCTGTTGTAACTCTCCCTTTGTTGCTGTCATTTTGTATTCCATTTTTGTAATTCTTTTTTTTTTGCCAATGAATGAAGTTTTATTTACTCTGCAATGGGTACCTTCCTTCTTTTCTGCTTAATTCTCTTCAAGTAACACTTAACATGATGACAGTAACATAATGTTGAAGACATTTGGGTGAATGAACACGAGGACCCCCGCTGGGGGTGTCCTGGTTATAATCTATTATAATGCTAACTAAAGTAATCACGGCCTTCATGCAATTTTCTAAGTGTTTTGGAAACTTCGAACATGATAAAATGTGCAATCTATTTAGAAACTTAAAAGAAAATTTGCTAAGTGTTGTTACATTTCGAGTGAACACTGAGTTCGAGAGAGAGGGAGGGGGAGAGAGAGAGAGATAAACTGTTTAAAATGTTTGAGCGCTAACTAGAATATGAATCTAGTTGGCCAGCCCGTAACCATAACATACCTCTCACTGAGCGTAAATTGCTTGGAGCTGTTGTTGAGTCATGGGGGGTATTTCTACCCACTGGATTTCTTGGGGATACTAACCGGAAGCTATACGAATCGCACCTAATAAGGGTGGACCATGGGCACCATGCTAGGTTGCACGCACATATAACCTATTGGTGGCGTGGCCATGGGATAGTTGTTTATGTCGGCGACAATAACGGGAACGAGCGGCGCAGAAGGAAGGTTTGTGCTGGAACCTCCAGTTCCTACTATGGTAAGGGATTCCCTCATGGTCCTTTGCCTTTGTCCTCGACTGTTGTGAGGGGAAGCTCATCGTCGACGGGGTGATTGTTTACCTGGGAAGCAGTAGCGAGGGCTGTGTTTACGCCACCCTCTGAGTTTTCAGCGTTCCTGGAGTTTGATCTCCCATATCCCCCACTATCCCAGATCTAGTGGCAGTCACCATAAAGTTGTCGGTGTTGGTTTTGCTTCTAGCTAAAAAGAAAGAAAAAGAGGATTGGTTTCCCACAGACGACGCCAGAATGATGGAGTTTTTAATCTGGAATGATATTAAACACCACCACTTATATTTATTTAGAACAACTCAATGGTCGAACGTGTTTCTTAGGAGAGTGTTTTATCAAGGAATGACTTGAACTTTTGAGAGTGTGCAAACTCCTCATATTTATCAAGCTGGACGCTCGGACGGGTTGTATCCCATGATATCTGGAAACACCTTCGAGGGGGAGCAGTTGTATGCGATGGGGCAGACCCATTAAAGTAGGCGGTGTATCGCCATGGTGATGGTTCGAGCGTCAGACAGATCAAGGGAATCCGGTGCTCGAAAGGAGACATTTGGGCATGGGCCCTAAAGAATGAGGCTAGCATGTCCGCCTGCTCTCACTGGAGGCCCATTTTGAAGGCATATAAGTACAGTATCCATGTGTCTCTTCTGAATCAGGACACGTGGGTCAGGGTGGACCCGAGCGTAATTTGGTCCCATCAATAATATATATATATATATATATATATATTCCGACTTCCCTAAAGCTTCCGGTAGCACAGCCAAGACAGTGACGAGCTCTCTGCCCCTGCGGGGATAGAGCGACAGAAGTTTTGAGAATTCAATATATATATATATATATATATGTATATGTTACTAATTAAAATTGTAATATTTGTTTATATATATATATACATAATTAATTATATATGTATACCATATATATTATATCCACCCCAACCCCCTCCCCCTTTCTTCTTCCCCAGCAGCAGCGGAAATCTCGCCACCGCCTTCCCCCCAACCCTCTCTTTCTCCTTCCACTAAATCCAGCCGCCGCCGACCACCCTTCTTCCCTGCCCACATAGCACCTCCGCCACCGTCCTCTTTGCGGGATCTCCTTCTTCTTCGTCTCTTCTCTCCCACCCCCACCCCATGGCCAACCGCCCTCCCCTCTTTCCCCACCCAAACAGCAGCCGCCGACTGCCCTTCACTCTTTCCCCACCCACACAGCCGCCGCCGACAGCCCTTTCTCCTTCCCCCGCCGGCAACCCTTTTCTCCTTCACCCAGATCCACTGTAAACCTTTCTTCTTCTTCCCCGCCAAAACACAGGCCCCCCACCCCTGCAATTCAATTTTGTCGGAGATGCCAACAAATACGATGAAGACAATGGAGTCGACAGTGATAGAGCCGATGGTCAGTTTATATATATATATATATATAGACGATGGAGTCGACAGTGATGGAGCCGATGGTGGGTTTATCTATCTATATTATTAAGCGAGAGAGACAGATAGTAACTGCCTTCGTCTCTTGGACTGTTGGACTCTTTTCTTCTTTTCTTATTTATTTAATTCATTTGTAACATCTCTTTTCTCTCTTTTTCTTCTTTATTTATTTATTTTATCACTAACTTCTCTTTTCTCAACTCTTTTTATTTTCTCTCAACTTCTTTTTCTATATTTTATACTTTTATGTTATTTTTATATTAATTCAATAATTATATTAAAAATATTGATAAAATATATATTAAAATAAAAATTAATTTAAATATATTTTAAACAATTTTTTTTTTTATAATTTGCACACGCAACGAGTGTGCCAAAATTACTAGTATATATAATTCAACATATATAATATAAGGGCAAATTATCTTTTTATGAGAAAGTGATAAAAAATTCAATCTCACTCGCAGTCAATGCGCGTGTAGTATTATAAAGTTTTTCTTTTCACAAAATTTGAACTAACATAAGGCTATCTAGGTGAGTTTTTATATGTTAGGGTTTTTTCTTTTATCTTTTTAACTAACACAGAGGGGTTTCGTGCATTTTTCTCGAGTTAAATACTGTATAGAAAGACTTGTACTTGAAAACAACTTAATAGTTTAATAACAATCGAAGAAAATATAGGAGATGGAGATTAGTGTTTTTACGTATGCTATATACAGAACCACATAAAAAGCATTTAGTCTCTTCATATCATCTTTATTTTAAATTTTATTTAAGAACAATTTCTTTCCACCTAAAATTTTAATTAACCTTTCTTTTCTAAAAAAAATGTAAAACACATCTCTTTTATTAGAAATTGATTTGGCATATTGATGTCCTTTTTTTCTTTTTTTTTAAAAAAAATTTAAAGAAAGATTTTCATAACTAATCTAAAACAAGTCCTTTTATCTTTAATTTTGTTTAATTTATTTTATTTTATTTTATTTTAAAAATATATAATTATGATTGTACTTTATTGGAGGATAATGGTCAATCATTCAAAATGTGTATTTAATGGGACTAGAACGAGCACTAGGGCTGAGAAGATGAATAATTGATTGTTTTGAGGATCGTGAATCCTTATTCCTAGGACGAACAAATAGTTAGAGCACTAAACTGGGGAATATAGTACTGCATTGGTTCTCCGATGCTTAAGTTAATAAATCTTATATAAAGATTTAAGTGAGCTAGAGAGAAGGTAATCAGGACTTCTTACCCTCATGTGGTGAGTTTACTATAACTTATATAGTAGGCAGACATAGGCCTCCTAAGAATTTGGCTATTCCCATAGTACAAGGTGCAATTAGCTCCAAATACTTGACCCTATAAGAGGGTTGAGAGTTATAGTTGTGTTAGACACCACAGGAATAGTACACTGGTAGTGGGTTATTCATACGGAAGTGTACGGAGCATCAGAGTTTATACTGGGCAATCGAGGGGTACAACCCTCAAGGGGTCAAGGAAGTACCTGACCCTGAGGCGATGCTTCTGGTGGGTTATCCGACAGTTAGCTAAGATTGTTGCCTATAAGGCTCGGAATCGAGGGGAAATTTGTGCTTTCAAGGGTTCCAGTGGGTGCTAGTTTGGATCCTTTGTCCATGTAGCGCGCCATCATCAATTGAGAGATCTTGAATGACAAGATTTTATTGTGCCACATCATTTGACGGGAATTTTAGCGCTCGACCAATGGAATGTAGGCGTGTGGACGCGACGTTTCAGAGAAACTTTAACAACAACCCTGATATTGTACTCGGAGAGAGATGTATCAAGATTAAAAAATAGGAAATTTGCAAAATTCATCCAATACTGCTGAAAAAGTTGGATTTTAGGCACACCATTTTAAACAATTGTAAATTTCATCCCATAGAAATGCAATTTAAGGACGGTTTACCGTTTTCGGCCAAAAAAAGTCACGTCCCGTCAGGTGACTAATTTTTCCTGTGACTTTGTCCACCCGCAGGCCAGGTGGCTATCTTTTAACACGTCACTCATGCCACCTCATTTTATCCCACTTTTAAAATTTAAAAAATAATTTTTTAAGGGCCCACTTCTATATTGACTTAAAATAAAGTAAATAAAAAGTTTAAAGAATAAAATATTCTCTTACAACGTTTCATCCCCAAATGACTTGCCCTGGAATTTACGAATGTTTCAACCAAAAAGATGATAAGCTTAGTTATTCAAGAGGCGTTAGAGCAGTTTCGAGCTTGTAATCCAATTGGCAGAAAGAGGAAGGAGAAGTCCAGTAGAGCCACCGGCAGCAGAATAGGGGAAGAGAATAGAGAATAAGAGGATAAGAGAAAACTGAATAATTGTATTGCTTAATTGAAATTGTTCGTCTTGCACTAAATAAATAACATGTGACTCTGAAGAAACCTAATCCAACCAAAGATAAATAGCTTACTAAGGACTCTTAAAAAATACTCTAATTAACGAAATAATAAAACTAACTAATGAACTGAATAAATGTTTGAATAAGACAACTTTAATGTGTCAGGTAATCTGCTTGCCAAACTGGTATCTTTGTTTGTCTAGACCTGCACCTTAGACCTGGTGTTGGATTTTCTATTTAGTGGTCTCACATATTTAATAAATTGTACTGCTATCTCAGAATACGAGCCCGATGAGTGATCTACTTAACATTTATTTTAGTGTATAGGCTTATAGAAATGTTTATTTGAGTATGAGTCTTTTATATGTAGAAATCCGTGGATACTTAATTATGATTGATGGGCCCATAATAAGGTGCCCTACTGTGGATTATAAATTAGGGTTGTGATTCCTAAGTCAGATACGTTCTTTGTCTTCTTTTCTACCCATTCCAGAAAAAATAGAATTAACGGCGTATCAAGGCTTAGAAAATCATAACCTTGGATTGCCGAGTCAACTACAGATTAATATGGATCAAGGTACACTTCTGCTTATGTGTTCTCGATGATTTCGACATGTTCGTTACGGATTAGGGATTTTTCTCTACAAGTAGTATCAGAGCCACTCTCATGTCGAATGATTGAGATTTATTTTCGATTGATAAAAAATAGATCGAAAATTATATGATTATCGATACGTTGCGTTTTGTTCCTTGGTAAACTGTTGTCGGCCGAAAAGCCTGAGAAACTATTGTGTATTCATGTGCGAAGGAAATAGGAGAAACTATTGAGTATTACTTGTTGGATTCTTTTTCTGCATTTGGAATACATGTTATTGTTATGTATCCATGCATAAGAATTGTCATTATATTTGTAATCGTTTCCACAACTTCGTTTTGTGTACCGATAAAGTTTGCAATTATTTTTATTTATTGTGGAAAATATGGCATCTGAATCTCTGTAGCCTTATGTGTATAAATAGATTTATGGCCTCTAATTGCAATTCCGTATGTTCCATTATTTCTCGTCATACGTGCTTATGAAAGACGAAATATATTTTTATTTGGTTATGCATATATTCGTGTATATATTTAATTATATGTATGCGGAAACTACGAGAACAAGTGTGTTGGGACATTGGTTGGATACTGTGAAGGGCGTTTTGCGTAATTGACACCAAAGCTAAGGTTTTCATATCTTGTGGATATATGCATGTTCAGGTTCAGAATATATGCATTCTGTTTCAGATGATTATGGAAATTGATTAGATTGAACTAATATGTTGCCAAAGTAAACTCTATTAGGTAAAATTTAATTAATTTTCGTTAATTAAATTATTTTTGTTATCTATGCGAAATAATCGACCCAAAGGAAGATTGTTTAGGCCAGATAAAGATACTCATGAATATGTGATATATTTCTTGATAACATGCTTACAATGTGTCCGTCCAAAGAAAGACATATTGTGAGACCGTTTTTTGATATCAATATATGTTTGACTATGTTTAAGAGTACCACTTACAAATTATTATTTCTGTCCAAAGACTAAATAATAATGTTGTGCTAGGTATCTTGAGATGGACCCACCAATGAATATGTATTTTGATACTTGGTTTTATCTTTATATATGCATGCTTCTATGTTTAATTAATTGTGAGCATATTGATTTTCTTTTATAGTGTCGTCTGTATCTGCCAACTTGAACAACGTCCCTGAACTTAACGGTTCTAACTTTAAGCAATGGAAAGAGCATGTTATGATTATGTTTGGTTGTGCGGATCTTGATCATGCATTAAGGTTTTATCGCCCCGTGGATCTCATTGATACTGGCGTTGTTGTATAGATATCCCCATACAAGAAGTGGGAGCAATCAAATCACATGAGTTTGATGATCACGAGGCGCTCAATTTTGGAAGGCATAAGGGGTGGTATTCCTAATGAAAAAAATGCCAAATGTATCCTGGACCAAATAGCAAACCGATTCAAAACTAATAAAAAGGTTAAGACGAGCACTACTCTTAGTAAGCTTGTTTCTATGCGATATAAAGGAATGAAAAATATAAGGGAGTACATCATGGAGATCTCCAATCTTGTGACAAGACTTAAAGGCTTAAGCTTGAGGTGTCGGATGATATACTTGTGAACTTGGTCTTGATCTCACTTCTTGCACAATTTAATCCATTTAAAATCTCCTATAATACTCAAAAGGAGAAATGGACTCTAAATGAGCTTATAGCTCAAT
>JBBMKE010446944.1:0-20533 GCA_037834125.1 Lippia alba
GTATATGATATATATTGAACATTATATATATATATATATTGTATATGATATATATTGAACATTATACTTATGGCTATATTATATTTGTGTATATATATTATGTCTACATATATATTTATATAATATATTGATACGGACATACCTCAAGTGTTGGTGTAGTCTCGGACTCGTAAGAAATGGTGATGAGAGAGAGGAAGTTAATCTGGTAAGATCGACAGGCCGGTAAAACTTAGGGGAAAAGAAGATTTGAGAGAAAATGTTTTAGAAAATTGATAATTTTGTTATGGATATCCGACTCTTATCACTAAAGAGAATATATAAGCAGACATTCTAACACAATATGACTCTTATAAGGTAAGATTACGTAAAGACTTAAAAACTCGATCCCTATCTAAACTAATGCATATCAAATTTGAATCATATTAATTCTATCAAATCCCTACTCTTCTCTCTTGATATCGTGTATCTCCGTCCATATCACTCTCTTGCCCATCAAGGATCACCTTATCCTCAAGGTGTAATTCGGAAACAACTCACCGTCGAACATTGTTCACCGGTTCCCATGAGTCGTCATCAAGAGACTCATCTGACCAGTTAACCAACTATTGTGCAGCGCAGTGTGGACTTCGTGGACCTTTACTGACTGCGATGGAGCCTTGTCGTGGCGGAGGTCAGTCGATAATGCAACAGGTCGCACGCCCTTATTCAGGCACTTCGCGTCGCGCTTCTAACACTCTTCACGAGATAAATGCCGAATGGGCAGATTTGGAGATGGTTTCGGAGGCAATAACTGTTGTTATGCCGTGCTAGGAAGTAATGGTATCAAGGACGACGTCACATAAGGCGTCCCGATTGAAGGCGAAACTAAAACTTTCTCAAAGATCATTTGATAATCCAAAACCAATCCCATCTCTGATCCCCTCTGCTGCACCTTTGCTAACAACTCGAAATAATCAACATAATTCAGCGAGTTGAAACAACACATAAACTTGAGGATAAAATCCTACCAAGAATCCAATAAGTTGTTGTGTTGACGCCATCAAAACCAATCAAGGGCTGGTCCCTCTAGCATCAAACCAACAATGGCCAATCGAGAGTCTTCTGGAATGCTGAAGAATACGAAGTATTCATGGGCCTACAAAAGCCATCCTAAAGGATCCGTGTCATCGCACTTGGGCATGTCGATGCGCAACTTTGTGATAGGATTGGGTAAGAATGGTGTTATTGCTTCCTCAGTCCGATGAGAACTGACGGATTTAGGCTCTGAGCACGACATGTTCATCCTAGACAACACGACGCCCAAGTCGTGCTGCAGCTTCTTGACACTGGACAATTCGGTTTAATTGTTGCAACGCCGCGGTATGAGAAATCATCTGTACATTCATTTATTGTTAGAATTTCTTAAGACTTGCATCTCATTATTGTTGAAATTCCTTAAAACTTGTCATGCTAACGGAAAACGACATCCCGCAATATCAATGTGAGGATATAATTGAAAAGTCAAATTTTAATTGTGACGTTTTTGGTTTAGGAGTCGGTGAGAGATAAATATAATATATAGTGTTTTTAAAATTAAACTTTATAATACGAGGTTTAGCTTGTCATTTTTTTCATAACGAAGTCTTTTATGGCCCATATAAGTCGTTAATTAATCATCGTTAATTACTGGAGATAGTCTGAATGAACAAAGTATAACCTCAACCTCATTTATTTATCACAACATTTCTACAATTTATAAGTACAAGCACAAAGTTTATTTATATTCAGAGTAGCAAATTAAATAAAATTTGTGACCATATGTATTTGGAATTAACCAAAAAAAAAGAGAGAGAGATTTTATAAGCTCGCCCGTGAAATGAAATGAAGATTTGAGCCTGATTCATATTGTGAAATTTTGAGGCATTAAATGAAAAGACATACGAGACAGTGTTACTCTTTTGCACTAGATAGATATAGATGCCAATTTAAAAATTGAAAACATAATTTCCTTTGGTCCCGTGAAGTTCTGGAAAAGGAAATATAAAAGAAAAAACTCATTTATCTTTCTAAATTAGAAAAAAGGTTTTTAATAATTAACATCTTAAAAAAGTGTACTCAATTCATTTATACTTAATTTATAATTATATCATACATTTTCACAATGATACCTAAAAATTCATACGTATACTCGAAATATTTTGTTATTACATGTATAAATAGACTGTTTTTAGTGGCGTGATCGAGTTGAAATAACTTCTTTTATATTAAACAAAATATCAAATATTCAAATCAACTACAAATTTCATAACTAATTATTTCATCTCGTAAAATCCATACAATCCAACGAGAAGATTAATTAATACAAGCCAGAGGTGCCTAAATTGACAAACTAGGGAACGTGCGAGGAAAACAGAGTCCCCTGTGACGGACCTCACCTCACTCAAAACAATGGTAAATCTGCAATGGTGGTCATAACCAAAATAACGCAATTTCCAAGGCCCCGTAACATATTGCTATTTTAGTGTGTTTTATTTTCCTAAGTCTTTGAAATATTGAACCATTTTGGAGCTAAAACAGATTTCAATAAAACATTCTCTTAGCATCCATATTCCCTACTGACCTAGCTACGACCCTTGCTTACATGTGAGGGGAATGATATTTACGAGACTTGGGGAGTTGGAATATATTCCCACGACACTAATTTATGAAATTGCAGCAGAAAACATGAAGGGTATCAATCAACCCCATATATATGTGTGTGGGACATTATTATTATATGCATACTTATATACGGTAGCTAGATAGAACTTAGAAGTTTCCCTTGAGAAAGAATCTTAATCCTGTGTCATTCTTTTATTTTGTGTTCTCGAAATTTGGTTGCCTTGTTCTTGCATTAAGAGTTGTTTTGATTTAAATTGGAAAAAATGTTTACACTTTAGCCTAAATGGTTAATTTTAGTCCAACCCTAATTCTATTGTATAATTTTTATGACAGGTAGAAATTTTGATTATTGTCATGTGACTCGTATAAATATTAGACCACACATATGACCAATCAAATAATGAAGTTGATATGTAATAGAGATTGGAATAATGTGTCTGTCAATTGACATAATCGTGAATTTTATATTTTTATTTGGCATGTTGGTTTACGAAACCAAATTTACATGATCATTGTATCAATTTTTGGCGATTTCGGTTTGATTTATATATGAGGAGGGTTTACGGTAATAATTTTACAATCGCAGGACTTATTTTTTAATAATAATAATAATAATAATAATAATAAAAAATGTAATTCTTACTTATATAATCGATTAGAAATAAAAAATTATTCTGAGATAAAATTTGAAGTACATCCATTGAAAATTTTGAAAACTAAATCATGAGGAATCCATTAAATCTTTTAATAATATTAAAATTAAATTTGACGAAATGTACTTTGGGTTAGAATTTTACAAAAGCAACCGGTTACTTCAAGATAAAATAAGACATACATCCATCACAATTTTAAAAATAACAGCCGCAAGGGATCCTACAAATTTTGTAATAGTGACATTAAGAAATGACTTCTTGTCAAAAATAAAAAATAAAAAATGAAATGACTGCAATGTCAACGATAAGAGGTGGTCTGTAGCTAAAGAGTAAATTGTATTTTTATGTTCTCGTAACTTGAACTTGAAAAAAAGAGTATTAATCTAAGTAAATGATTTTTGCAATTGTTCACCGAAAAACAAAAAGGGTAAACGAAGATTTTTGCAATTCACATATTTAAAAAAATGACATTTTTTTCAGTAATTCTAGGACATTTGCAATTTATGAGATGTAAAATGTAAACCCAATTCTCTTGTATTATTTAAAATGGACATAAGAAATTATGTGTTACACAAAATTTTAAAGAAAATTATATATTTATTAAATTTTGTATAGAAAATCTTATGGCCATCGATTGCACGGAAAATGCGAATTTTCTTAGAAAAATATTGTATCTTTGTTTATATGTATAATCGCGTAATTTCTATAAGTTTAATTTTAATTTCAATATTTCTAAAATTTTTTAAATAAATTCTAAAATTATTTATTTTAATATCTAATTTTTATCAGTTAATTTATTTTTAATGTATTTTTTCTAATTTTTTATTTTCATCTTTTACTTCGCAATAAGAAGTTTTGTTGTATTTGTAATTTTCATTTATTTTATATATATATTTTTATTATATTCTATTATATGTTTTAAAAAATTCCTATTTATAAATATTTTTTGTCTAATTTTTGCTTTTATTTTTGTAAAAAAATGAAAAACATGTTGCTCAGAAAATGTGTAACATTTTTATGATTATTAATAAAACACAAATATTTTACACTAATATTTAAAACATAAAATTTATATTACATTTCGGATGTTTCACAAAAATTTTCTAACAATTATCCCAACTGAAAATTACGTCCTCTTAAGTTTACTCTACATAACTAGATGAAAAGTAGAAAAAATCTTGGAACTACAATCGGTGAAATTATTAAGGAAAAAAAATGCAATTAGTTCTCTTGTTCACTCACTTCTTGAAAATAAATCACATATATATTATTTTTATGGGAGTGCTTATCGTTAATTTTCTATAATTAAGAAATGATATGCATAATTAATCACATAATATGAGGATTAATGTAATATAAGATTGTTTAAAAAAAAATTTAATATAAGAAGCCCCCGACAATTTTGCGTTAACACGTGAACCCACCCGAAATTATTCTTGTTTTGGGTTATTTCTTGAAGTTCATGCTGGAATTAGTCCGGAAATATCATAATCACAAGCACCATTGTCTTCAACGACTAATTACAACCCTTTTAATTTCCTCATCCTTCCTCAGCTACCAATTCTTCATATTTGGAAATATTTAGGATGATAGATACGTACTTTTTTTATTTTAAAAAAAATAGTTAAGAAATGCATAATGTTTTATGGTAATATTTTTTTTTTGGGTAGAATTTTATGGTAATAATGAATGTATAGTTTAACAAGCGTAAAATGCCATGAAAAGGGAAAATTCTAGTTCACATCCGGCTTGGTCGAACCTAACAAATTAAAAAGACAACTGTATTATACTTGTTATTTGATTGGTCACTCTCCCAAAATTTTCCACCAACGACACGACAAGTGCAACACACTAGCCCTCTTGTTACACTGTTTGATCGAACTAAGCTCGGGTTAAAATTAACTTTTTATATCAAATATTACAGGCCAAAAAAGATGTGGCGTTTAACTTATAATGATTTAACAATCATTCTCCTAATATTCAGTTTTTGTGTGTTAGAAGGAAAAAAATATTATTATTTATAGTTTTCGAACAGAATTTGTTCTAAATCAATCTATTTATAAATGTTTTACTTTAGATTTGTCTCTCAACTCTCAAATCGTAGATATACTATTCTAAACCCGCAAACTGCGGATATTCTATTTCACGTATGTTTCTCCACTCACAAATATTTTAATTTCTGTAAAACTTTACGCACTGCGTATGCTATCCGTGACTCTTGGCGGGGTGTCAAAACTCAAATGTCTCACACCCCGCATAATTTTTGCAGCCCTGGATGTGAGGGGATTATGTCAACTGTCCCGCATAAAAAATTTAAAGATTTGGTGTTTAATTATAATGGTTCACCAACTTTTCTCTCAATAATTAACTTTAGAGGGTAATTTAAACAAAACACGATATTCATTATTTTATCTCATATTCTACTTATATACATACATAATCTACTCCGATGGGTGGAGAAAATCAAAATAAATGTCGGCTGCCTATTGCTGTACTTATTTGTGAGATGAAATAATTTAGAGTTGAAATAAGAAATTTTAAAACCAAAAACTGTTCTAAAATAGTAATTCTGGAATTCAATAGGTATTCGTCTGTTCGAGCCCGGTTGGGATAGTAAGCCAATTTATTTGATCACGGAACAAACAATAGTTTGTATGCTCAAAGTACCTGATCTTGCACTATTATTTAATTAAATTTCAACCAGAGGCAATATTATATTTATTATATGTTACATTCTCCAAAATTAACTTTAAATTTAAGAAAAAGAAAGTTACCCTAGATTTTCACAAAAGGACTAGCAAAAAATTGAAGAAATTACCAAATCAATATAACCATCGGAAAGTCTGAAGAAAAATGATATAAAATCATTTATAAAATGAAAGGAAAAACTATTAATTTAATGACGAATTTTTTTTTTTTTTTGGAGGCTTGGCTACATCAGCCGACTAACTCAAGTCCTCAAAAAGACACGACGATATGTAAACAGGAAAGTCAGAAGCACCAACGCAGGCCGAAGCCGCTTTCCTAGCTAACGTGTGAGCTACTTTATTAGCGTCACGATGAACAAACGAAAACCGGAACTCCACAAAATTAGAGCAAATTTGCAGCACATCTTCCAATATGTTTCCTAAATACGAGAGGTTATCATCCTTCCGAGAAAGCATGTTGATCACATTCAAACAATCCCCTTCTACGACGACTTTTTGCCACCCAAAGTCTCTACTAAGTTTCGCCGCCGAGAGGGCCGCCAAAGGTTTCGCTGTCCCCGGATCACACAAATTCTGAAGGCGATTAGTTTCCCACCCAATACAGGTCCCATCAGCATCTCTCGCCACAACCCCAATGCCAATTTCATTCCGTTCCGAGAAAACCGTCCTATCAAAATTCACCTTCACCTAACCCTCTAACGGTTTAGACCATCTCTCATTACCTTCAATGACAGATAATGAACCAACCTCTGCATCAATTGTATGACCATATGGAATGGACTGCAGCGCAAAATCAATTACCTGATACAGAAGCTCCTCTATTCCCTCCATCTTTTTCCTATTGCGATTACCCCACAGCGCCCACAAGATGGTGGCAAAGCAACCACTTTCCTCGACACTCAGATTCGTAAGGATATCATCCAGAAAATCCCACATATCTCCCTAAGGTCCGTCACAAACTCGCGAAGGTAGGTGTGACAGCGCCCAAGTCTGCCTCGTAAAAGGGCATTGAAACAGTGCATGGACCACTGTTTCTTGAGTCTCACCACAACGGTAACAACAACAATCCACAACAAGATGACGTCTAATCAACTCAACTCCCACTGAAAGGATTCCCCGGGCACATCGCCAAGGAAAATTTCTTACCTTTGGCTGAACAAGAATATTCCAAATTCTTTTCCACACACCATGATCATCCACCGAAGAAGACGCTTCGGTCCGATTCGCAAGCTCCATTGCCAGCCTATAGGCACTCTTAACTGAGTACTTTCCGTTCGAAGTAAAGTCCCAAATAATAGAATCCGATCTCGGCCAGAGTCCATGGGGAATACGAAGAATGGAAGTAGCGTCCGACTCAAGGAACACGCTCCTGATCAACGGTTCATTCCACTGAAGTACTCCCGGGCACAAAAGCTCAGCAACTCTAACTGGTTTAACTACCGCATCAACTCTGTTCCTCAGCCGGAAGCCACTCACCCCCGGGATCCACCTATCCTGCCAAACAAGAATATCTTAGCTCGAACCCACTCTCCAATGCGTGCCGGTAGCAATCAAAAACTGCGCCTCATAGAGGCTTCGCCAAATATACGAGGGACCCCTTCCAAGAGAGGCGTCCCAAACTGTCGAATTAGAGAAATATCTTGCCCGGTAGATACGACTCACCAAACTGTCAGGGAAACGAAGGAATCTCCAAAGTTGCTTGGCTAGCATAGCCAAGTTGAAGGATTTAAAGTTTCTAAACCCCATGTCCCTTTGTTCCAACACATCTTTCGCCAAGAAATCCAATGCAGCTTATTCTTAGGCCCATTGCTCCACCAAAAGTGCGAAATAGCCGATTCAATTTCCTGAATGAGCCCCTCGGGAAGGAGGAAGCAGCTCATCGTATAAGTTGGGATAGCCTGTAGCACCACCTTGATTAATACTTCCTTTCTAGCTTTAGAAAGAAATTTCTTCGAGAAACCTTGGACCCTCTTATTGATTTTTCCCCGAATACTTTCAAACACCGCCCGATTCGAACGTCCCACAACTGAGGGTAAGCCAAGGTAAAGGTCCAGTTTCTCCACTTTCCGCACCCCAAGGATAAGAGCCAACTCCTCTTGAAAGGTGTTCGGCACGTTCTTGCTGAAAATCATAGAAGATTTATCTCCATTCATCACCTGTCCCGAAACAACTTAATACCGGTTCAGCACACTCCTAACACCCTCCACAGCTTCCCGAGATGCCACACCGCATATCATAGTGTCATCTCCAAACAGTAAGTGCGACACACTCGGTGCCTCCCGACAAATTTTCACCCTTTCAGTCTCCCTGCTCTCTCTTCCTCCTGTAGCATAAGAGAAAGAACTTCTACACACAAGAGAATAGGTAAGGGGAGAGATGGTCGCCTTGGCGAATGCCTCTCTCCGGGCGTAACGAACCAAACTCATCACCATCAAGAAGGAACGAATAAGAAACAGAGGAAATGCAAGACATAATTCTAGAAATGAAGAGGGAGAAAAAACCTAACCTGACCATTACCTGTTCGAGGAACGCCCATTCAATGAGATCATAAGTTTTGCTCATATCAAGTTTAACATTGAAAAAACCCTCATTTCCAGAATTTTTCTGCTTGATAAAATGATTAATCTCAAAAGCAATGAGGACATTATCAGTGACAAGCTGGTTTGAGATAAAAGCAGATTGGGTTGGGGATATGATAATATCAATGAGGGGCTTAATGCGATTAGCCAAAACTTTAGAAGCAATTTTATAGACAGTGTTACACAGGCTAATAGGGCGAAATTGGGTGATTAGTTCCGGGGATTTTCACTTAGGGATTAAAACAATATGGGTAGAATTCAATTTTCGATAAAAATCCCATCATTAAGAAACTCAAGAACACAAGCAGTAACATTACTACCCAAAGTATGCCAATAATGCTGAAAGAAATAAGGGGGAAGGCCATTAGGGCCCGGGGATTTAAGGGGGTGCATCCCTTTAAGGGCTAGAGTTACCTCAGATGCCGTGAAAGGAGCCACCAACTGTCTCATAGTCTCGATCACCCTGTTAGGGGTCAAATCAAGAACCGCTGCTAATTCCCCCGAAACCACGGTACCGACGGTGAAAAGACTACCAAAATATCGTTCAATTATCCCTTTGATACCACATTCAGTGTTGCATCTTCTCCCCGCCCCATCTTTTAGTGCCACAATATGATTCGTACGTTCCCGCCGTTTCGCTTTAAGATGGAAAAACGTGGTGTTTCTGTCACCCTCTTGAACCATTGAATTTTGGCACGTTGTTTCCAGAAAATCTTTTCCTCACGAAGAATTGATCCCAATCTTCTCCTCAACGTGGCTTTCTCCTCCTTCAAACTCATGGTAATAACACTTCTCCTAATAACCAATAAGCATTTTTTAATATGCTCAACTTCCTCCCTTGCAGCCATGTTCTCAGTCCATTTCCACAATATAAACGCGAACCGGCACTGATCAATATTATCTAAGAAAGCCCCGGTCGCCGTGCTCAAAGGATTTTCTATCCAAGATTCCTCAACAATACGTTTACAATCCTCCCTTTTAACCCAAACCGCCTCAAAACGAAAAGGTACATTACGTCTTCTACGTTTCCTACTCTCCGGCTTAAGTATAGTAAGGATAGGGCTGTGGTCCGAGGAGGAAGCAGATAAGTGGAGAACCCTAGCTTCAAGCCAAAGTGCCCTCCAAGAATTGGTAGCAACTGATCTGTAAAGGCGGCTTCTCAAAGTATCGGGAGAGGTTCTATTCTTAACCCAAGTAAACGGATATCACTCATAGCCTAGGTCCGATAATCCACTGCCACGGAGTGCTGAGCTAAAAGCATCAAGTTGCCAAGCCGGGGGATCATTTCCACCCTCTTTCTCCTCGTTAAAGAGTATCTTATTAAAGTCGCCACTGACAAGCCAAGGAAGAGAGCTTTGGCGAGCCAGCGAACGCAGTAGATTCCAAGAATGTACCCGAAGATGGCGTTCCGGATTGCCATAAAGCCTGTGAACCGCCACTTTCCTTTCCCTCCCACATCATCCACATCCACGTTGATATGATTTTTAGACATACTCTGTAAAGTGACCGATACATGTCTCCGCCACAGAATACCAATGCCCCGTCTTTCCCGACGGCGTCAACACACACCATTCCAGTTTAGAGTTCTCTTCAATAAGTCGAAAGATCGCTGCTTACTTTTTGTTTCAGAGAGAAATACCAATGAGGGGTTATGTTCTCGGATGAGAGAACGCAAATAATAAACTCTCCAGGGACCCCCCGAGCCCTGACATTTCCAACTGAGGCAACTCATTATGACAGGCGGGACTGTTGCGCAGTCTCCGCCGAAAAGTTGATAACATCTGTCAAGACAATATCCGTTCCAAAAGGAGTCAAGACACCTGAGACATTAACAAAAGTGCTGGGCTTGGGAGGGTGTTTGTCTTTTATGGGTTTTGTTTTGCTAGTGAATTTACGGTTTTTGGGTTTGGACGGACTCGGAGGGTCGAGTTAACTTCAGAGAGAGCAAGGGTGAGTGGAATGTCATGCAGCTGGAAGGAATTAGGATTCAAGTTGGGAAAGTTGGATTGAGAGGAGCTCAGAATAGTGTTATCAGGTTTCAGGAGATTTGGATCAATGTTTTCAGGGAGCTGGTGATGAATTTTGATACGTCTTCTATTGGGGCTGGGATTATCCTGGGTTAGTTTTTCATGGGTAGGGGTCTTCAATAATCCAATCCCTCTTGAAATGGGGGAAATTTGTACCGAGGAAGAAGTCAAATTATGGGATTGGTGAGAGATGTTTTCGTCACTAGGAGCTAAAGGACTAACCGTGGATAGAGTGAGGGCTAGGGAAATGGTGGAGCTGACTTGATGCGAATTTTGTGAATGGAGAAGGATAAAGTTGGTGTTTATATTGTGCGTGGCTGTGGGATTTATAGAGAATTGAGGGGAGTGACTTAAGTTTTGGTTTCGAGGAATACGGGTCAAAGATGGAGGAGGACTAGGGGTTGAGGCTGGACTTGTATGACTTAGGGCTTTAGGTTGACTAGAGAATGCTCGGAATGAGGTAGGACTGGGGACGACTTCAGTAGTATGTCCATTGCGAGAGGCTCGGAGCCAAGGGCCATATGGATAGTTCGGTGAAGGGTCAACAAAATCCTCTTCGTACCGGAGATCACAGAATTTGTCCACATGGTCACATCTTCCACACAAGTAACAATAGTTTGACAATCACTCATAGCTCATCGACACCTTAATCTCCTACCTGGAGGGGAGGTGTAATGGTAACCACCGTATCAGAGGCTCCGTCATGTTAATACCAACGCGTATCCTTATCGAACTCAATTTTGGGTCTGGGTGGAAACTTCAAAAAATCCCAATAGAATTGCCAATGGCTCGCCCCAGTTCTTCTGATTTGCGGTTCTATGGGATTCTTCTGACATGAACAAAATAATCACAGACATTCAAATCCGTCTGCATGGGATCATCGCCTTCCGCAATAGTGCTTAAGATTATCGGGTACTTGTCGAAACACCAGGGAGTACTCTCCATTACTTGTTGTAGATCCAATTTGTGATTGAAGGAGAATAAATACCTATCGTCTCCAAGCTGAGATATATCCATTCCTTTCTTTGCATTCATAGACCGAATCATCGTTGTACGGAAGAATTCAAATCTGATTGCTCTGTGGGTAAACACCCTTCCCACAAGCGAGAGTGAATAATCATCAGCAGACACAGTCTAAGAATTCTTAGAAATTAGAACACTGGTACTCTCCTTCGTTGTGAGGGTTAGGGTTTGGGTAATCCTCGCAAGTTCTTCGTCTGCTTCTGCATTAGGGTTTTGGTATGTAGAGGAAGATGCCATCGCGATGGTGACCGAGACGACAATGATGTCCAGACACGGGCACCGAGGGGACCTGAGACACAGAGGAAAACGAAGAATAAACAAAGGGAAAAGAGGAAGATAAAGTCAAATTGATAGAGAGATTAAATCATTCGATCGTCGCAGGAGAACCCAGAACGTAGGAGAACTCCGGCGAATGATGCACGGTGAATGCTCACTCTCGAGACAGTTCCGGTCACTTCTCTAAATGAGGAATCTAGGGTTTGAAATGGTTGTTTTCATACGAAGAGGGGACTCTCATTCGAGGAGGGTTAAAACTATTGTATCTTAATTAGAGTGTTAGTTGTGTGTGTAGGAAAATTTTTCTTTGATATCCAGAAAAATTAAATTAAATTTCTTCTTGCCAAAATTCTATTCAAAAAAGTTACTGGAAATTAGAAATATCTGTTAGAAAGAATCTACTAGATATCTCATCGAAAATATCTAATTAAAAAATATTAACAAAATACGTGTCTGTTAAAAGCTATCAATAGACTAATGTAAGAATTTGATTATGTTAGCATTATGGAAACATTTTTACTTCACGTAGTCCATCAATTTAAAATTCACAGCGCACGGTTAAAAAACCTAGCTAGTCAACAGCGATTAAAATCTCTTTTATCCAAAATATTACAAATTATTAATTACTGGAACTAGTAACTTTATATATTCAATGCGTGTAAAAAAATTACTATTTAAATATATATAATTTTTTAAATATATTCTTCTTTAAATATATTAGATTAAATTATTCATCTTAATATAAATTTAATAATTATATATTAATAGAAAATAATTAAAATATAAATTAAAAGATATGAGATATGAATGAGAAAGAAAAATTAATATAAAAAAGATAATAAAAATGAGGTGAGAAAAAGATAGAGTTAATAGATAAATAAACACATTATGTGATAGAGAAAAATAAAGCCCAAGAGACAAAACATTTATCTCTGTCCTTTAATATAGTAGTATAGACAATCAAAACTCATAATATTTATGTAACAAAGGAATTAAATTCTAAAGCTAGTTTTCACAAAAATTCCAAATCTGTAGGTTTAAATTTTATTACTTATGATCGCTGTAATATAATTCAAAATTTTTTATATAAATATGTCTGAATCTAGCAAAATCGACCAATAGTTAAATTAATTAATACTTACAAATGAGCCTTTTGTTTATATTTTGCTAAATTCTTCATCGGTCTTTTTCTTTAATCCAATAAATTAAAGAAGGCTCTAGAGCTTTTATTGAGGTCTCTACTCCATATATAATTCAAAATTGATACAAATATTTATGATACAAAGATCATCTAAATTGTTCAAGCTCAACTGCATGGCCAGGAAAATACATAACGAATGACATCAAGTGGGGAAAATTCCTACTATATCAGAATGTTTTTGTGGCTGACCACATGAAAATTGATACTTAAAAATAAGCCGAATTTAAAGAGACAACTACTCTTGCTAATTGAAATCATAAAATTTTCACTGACTTTTAAAGAGGTGTTCAATCATTCGAACAAAGGTCGACGAACATCAATGCTATGCTCGCCGCTCATGTAAATTTTAACGAGCTTTCAAGTTGCTCGATAAATTTAATACAAGTAGAGCTTTACTTATAGTATAACTTTGTTTCGTAACTAAAACTAATTAGTTTGTAACTTTGTGGAGAAAATATCAATCCAAATCTCTATGATTAAAATTAAATGTGATATTATATAGGTGGTCCTAAACTTGACCAGTCAAACCCGCGGATAGACCGAAATAAAGACAACGAGGTCCACTTTTACAATTTTAGTACACAACTATTATTTTTCGTGATGTTAAACGTCAATATGTGGCAAAAGCATTATGAAATCCGAGCTTAATAAGTTACATTTATATAGTTAGAGAAATCTACACTTAAAATCATTATTAAGTTAAAATAAATTTTTTTGGTCAAACTTATAATTTAAAAATGATTCTGTTCCCTCTTATAGTTAGTTAATAGATTACAAATCTTTCCTTGTCTAGTTTCGGTAGAGCTATAATTATTTTTATTAAAAAAATTATATATAATACTAATAGGTAATGACTTAATGAATTGAATCCCGTACTATTAGAGCATTGAAATAATACTGATGAAATTATCAAAACAATAGAAATTACTCATAATGATATGTATCAAACCATTGAAACTGCTCAAATTTATTAAAATTAATATTAAAAATTTATAATTGTTGAAAAGTATGAAAATTATGATGGTACTGTGAGAGTGACAAAATGCATCCGGTACCAATAGGCAGTTGGCTCAAGTGTATAGGGGCTTGAGTTCACTTAAGCAAAGTCTCGGGTTCGAACCTTGTGGATGTAAAAAAACTACGTAGGGAGGGGTCCTCGCAATAAGCGTCTTCAGCTATCCCGGGATATTAGTCCTTCACTCAATTGGGTGGGAGGACTCTGAGAGATCAAAAAAAGATAAAATGCATCCGAGTAATTCACATTAAATATCAATAGAAATAATTTCTCCCAAAATAGAAGCCAAACGGAGGTACTTATAATGTATTAACCATTTCTAAATTTTTGAAAACAAAAGGGATCCAAATATATATATTTAATTATAGGAAGTTTAAATGTAATTTTCCCTAAAATAGAATAATAAGGCCACTTGTTACTTCCCATGTTTTCCGATGACCATATATTTTGTTTGTACGAACACAAAATTAAAATGATATGTGGAAGTTTAAATTATTCTCACCTAATTGGGCAAGTTGTTAATGCATCTCCAAACTTATTAACTTGTTTGTTAATGAGATTTGATGCTGATTAAGTCTATAATTAATTTATAACTAGCCACGAGTAGAGTTCGTAATCACGTAAGATGGATTTTTAATTACTTTATTCCCATCATCTAAGACTTTCCTAAGCCAAATGCATGACATCAACAAAATTCCAAGATTATTTGCTGTAGCAGTGGACATATTACCTCAGCATTCTTCATCTCCAACTTGTCCATTACATTTATATTTGTTCAAGACAGTTTGAGACAACTTTTTTTTTTTCAAAAAAATCGATTAGGAAGACAATAGGGTGATTATCGAGAATTACACTTCATCTTTTAACTATCAAAACCTGAAGAAGTTAATTTATACAATCCGCCATGATCTACTGATCATGCAGCACACTTGAGCTATATTACCCAACAAAGTAATAGACCGATCTATACGGTAAATGGAGCAAGCCAGCTAATACAAAAATCCTTATTATAAATCGACTTAATCGAATTATTTGTTGGCCTTAAAAAGTTTCACACAACATACTTTTACTTCAGTTTTCCCCTACACCAGGGAAATTATATATATGATTTCTTAAAAAGGTATATTGCAATAAATTATATATATATATATAGATAAAGGACTATAACACAACAATAGAATATCACAGTATTTATGTATATGTAAAAGATTGCATGAAGAAACCTCGAAATACAAAATTCAGCCACGCAATTCTCATTCCACGCCTAAATATATTTCAGTCATAATTTTTTATTCTTTTTCTTTTTTTATTTCACGCTACATAGGAAAAAAAAAAGAATAACAACGACATATATGTTAACCTCTACCGTACGGACACTTTCAAAAATATTATTTTTTTATATTGTGTCGTATCCGACATCGTGTTTGACAATTTTCACATGAAAAGTTTTAAAAAAAATTGTACCATTGAATCCGTACATTATAAGTGTTAACCTTAACGTGATACCATAAAATTTATCAATTAGATTTATTTAGGGAAGAAAATTTGTTTGCCTCAAAAGACTACCATAATGTATAATAATGCCAAGAAGAATTTCTGAAAACTGTTATTAGTAAACTACGTAACAAAACTCGTGTGGAGCCAACTTAATTACAGGAAAAATCTTGTCATAAAACTATTGTGCATGGAATTTTATTTGTCAATTAATGTCGAATGGAACTCACAACAAATTAATTATCAACCGTGACAAGCAAAACATCAATTCTGGTCAATAGGTTCATTTTATTATTACATAAAATTTCTCATCATTTATTCATTTGTTACAAATGAAATGTATTGTAATTTAATGCATGTAATTGTGACTTCTTGTATGTTGTCCTTTTTTAATCATTTATGTTATACTTTTCTTGTGCTGTCAGCAACCTCAACTTGATTTTCCCAATATGATGACACAAGGATCACAAATAAAGAAATGATAATAAATTGGCGAAAGAAAGAAAGGTATCTTTTCTGAATTTATCAAATCTTAGTTAATATTATTAGAACTGAAAAGAAAATAAAAGTGTACGACTATAAATATAAGGAGATTCCATGCATGCGGATGATTTAAGCAATTTAGAACTCAAAGTGGCAAAATCCATGTCATTATTTAACTACAAAATATTTTTTACATCATAAAAAATGTAAAAAAACATAATAATACAAGTGGTATATCTCTCATATACGTGTCACATACAATTGTCCCGAAAATACAATTTTTTTTGGGATAACAATTGTTCCGGAGATGCAATATTTTTTTGTAAAGTTATGGATCAATTTGCTACGGGAAAAAAAGCATGTTTTAAAAACACAAATTAAAGGCAGTTTCTATTCCAAATTTTAATTTTCCCAAAATTAAATACAAGAAAATAATGACAGTGGTAAATAGAAAAACAAATGATGATTTTTTCTTATTTTTTAAAAAGTGACACTTAAGCAAATTAGTGATGTCAACGTGCGTTGCACGCTTTTCATTTAAGTTATTTAAATAAATTTAGAAATTATATTTATTGACCAAATCAAGATATTAAAAATATTTAGTTTGATTAAATAAATATAATAACATTTTTGATGAACCATTTTGATTTTGAAAAGTATATGAGATATCTCTTTCAAATTATGTACAATAAGTAGAATTTTGAAGTAGTGAAACATCTAAATAAATAAACAATAAAAGTATCTGAAACTATGTTGTTTCATAAAATAAAATATTTAAAGTGTATAATATAAAATTTCCCAAATAGTTGTAATTTTTAATAGGAAGTAATAGTTTATAACTTTCAAATATATTTAATAAACAAAAGAATTTATCATATATTCAGTTGAATGAGCATTCTTTTTTATTGAAGGAAAAATTGACTCAACGATATCTTGTATCTAGTTTTTTTCATTCTCATACTTAATAATCATCTATTTTGGAACCTCAATATTGCCTTCAACATCAGTTGGTTCATCACCATTTCCAATTCTAAGTAAGAACTCACCGGAATTGAGATCTGTCGCATCTCTCATATTTTTTTGACAAAGTTAATTTTTGCATTTTAGGCCACAAATATTATTTCACTAAATTTGCAGAAATAGTTTGGGAGATCTTTTCCCCTGGGACAACAGGTAATACTTGTCTAAAGTCTCCCACAAATACCATTACTTTTCCACCGAAATACCTTTCGTTTCCCAATATATCTTGAAGTAATTTATCAACATTCTCTATAGCCCATCGATGTGCCATTGGCGCCTCATCCCATATTAGTAGTCGTGCTTTAAGTAATAGCTCTGCAGCGCCAGATTGCTTAGAAATATCACACTGACTTGAATCATTTGCATCTATTGGAATTTTAAAATGTGAATGTGTTATTCTCCTGTTAGGAATAGTGCTCTAGAAAGCCGATTGTAATATCCGCTTTGTAAAGGCCCGGACTTTGAATCAAACCAAAACGGGTAAGTTAATTAAGATATCGGGATACGTCTAAAAATTGATCGAATAATTTATGTGTTTGGATATTTTATACCTAAAATATTATATTTAAATTGAATGCACAATAATTTCAAGCAAAGTTCTTATATTACTATGTTTACTTAATTAACTTGTAACGAATTAGTTGATTAATCATACTTTAGTTAAATAATACATACCCTAAATTGATTTGACTAATTTTATGTTAGAATTACAAATATACAGATTCCAATGCCTTGGTTATTGTGAAGTATTTATTTTAGTTAAAGTTCTTTGTCATATCCTCAAGAATATATAGTAAATAATAAGTGTAATTATATATATATGCACCAGCGTACATTGAAATGAAAGAAAGTTGATGTACACGTGCATGAGTAATGTATCCCCAAGTTGTGAAGATTGCTTAGTCATTTTTATTTAGTGGTTGCATGCATTCCACTTGTTATGGAATAATAATAATAATAAAAATAATAATAACAATAATAAAGTTTGCATATGCTGATATCTGGAAAAATCTACATTACGTAAATAACTTTATATTCAATTTAATAAACTAAATATCTCAGCCGAAGTAAGGCGGCTAGCTGCTAAAACTTTAATAGACATGAGCGATTCATATTTCTCTTTCCCTTTTCCAGTTGTTGCCTTTGTTTTTCCGTTTCCAACATTTTGAGCTCAGTTTCGTGCAGAGCATCAACTTCCTTACCAGATTGAGGTACTTTACAATTTTAGAAGAAATTTTCTTATAAAATACTTCACAAAGCTATTGAATATATCACCTATATTTTGTGTAAACCTGTACATACAAACGCTAGGACATAATATTAGTTATATTAAACTTTGGTATTAAAAAGAAAATTATTATCATTTATTAATATGAATACTTGAAAGATTTTAGTGTTAATGATTGTTATGATTTCTTTTCCCTTTCAACAATTTTAATGAATTGCGTGTTCGTATGGTAATTACTGTTGTTATTGATTAAACCGTCTGTAGGTATATTCCTATTCGTTGGCCTATGTGCGAATTGATTTAATGATCCATGTTAATATAAGACTTCAGAGTACAGTAGGTCCTGTAATATGCATAATTTCTTAGTGGTTATCTATTTATATGTATTAAGGAATAAATATGGTATTCCTACAAACACTGATTGCTTTTCCCTCTGAAAGCATAGTTCAATTATCTACCTAATTTCGTGGCTGGTAAAACCATGAATTCTGAGGTGTATGTAAATCATAGTTAAGTGGTAATGGAAATTATATCACGTAGATACTAATGTTTTGAAACTATACAGCCTATCTCCAATTTCCTGAATAGAGTGCTTAAATAGCTTCATTACATGTGACAGGCCGTACGTGTCAGTTGTATTTATTTGGTTCTCGAGTCAAGTCATAAGTTGTGATTATATGTGTCACAGGTGTTCCTAAGGAGGAGCCCTAATCGTGTCGAGCGTGTCTTATTTCAGCTTTTGAAGCAGTTTCAGGTGAGGGATTAAAATGTTTTCAACTGGGGCCAAAATATATATTATATAAAAATATGTATTCTTAAAACCCAACTCTTATTTATTGATTTTGATTTTGACCCGTTGATACTATATATATAGATAGTGGTCTCATAACGTTGTGGTATTTGTTGAAAAATCGGAGTTCCTTATAAAAATGGGTTCTTTTATATTGTATATATGCGTTGAGTGAATGAAAAGTTTTGATTTTGAACGGTGAAACCGTTAAAAGAAAGAAGTGTTTGTGAAAGTGTTTTAAAAAGCGAGTAGTGATCGAAAGATCGAATGATAGAACCCTTGGGGACGCCCTTGGGGAATATGGGCCCCGGAGTATCTAGTGGGTGAAAGCCCGGAGGTGTGCGCCAAAGGCTGATCTTGCTACGTACTTCCTGTGAAGCTTTATACGGGGAGTAGCCAGGAGGTTGACTACGATACGTATAGAGTGAGGTTATTGGTACCAGGGCATATTAGCCCCTATAAGTGATCGTGTGGTTGGTTGAGGGGCACCTCGACTAACAACTGGTGTGATGGCTGGTTTCTTGATTTGTGTTTTCTTGATATCAAGGTGTGAGAGGTTGAAGAACTTACCCGTACTCGCCGGATTATTGTGATTGATCGATCGTTTTGTTTATTGGTTCACAAGTGCTTTCGTACAATTAAAAGTAATCTCTTCTTATACGTTTACACCTTATTCTTGAAAAGAATAAAACTGTGAACTGAAGTTGTGCTTTTGTTTATGTATATGTATAACCCGCTCATTTAGTCATTTTGACTAACATCCCTTCTTTCTGGTTTTGGCTTCAGGAAAGTATAACTAGGCGGCATGTCAGGTCCAAGTCGTCAGGTGTTGTGTAGATAGTTTGTTTTGATGTTCGGTGTTTTGGTATTTCTCCTTCGTGAGAAACTCAGTATGTACAGTCGATGCACCTATACTTAATACGGTTGTCTTTTGTAGTCGAAAATTTGTCATCGGCCTTGTCGGCCTTATGACTTTGTTAAAGTTTGATGTCGATTGGCGTTGTTTTATGCTTCCGCTACGCCTGTGTTTGTTTGTTCGTCACCGTTCGTTGGGAAAGATCTCGAGTGAAGGCCCAAAGCTAACACTCAGGGTATTTCTCAGTGCGGGATGTGGCAGAGGCGCCACACCTTCGACAATCCGTAATGATATTTTTCGAAGGTGATCCTCAAGATCATCCCTAGTAACCCAATTTAGTACGATCTCCGAATCAACCTCGACCTCAATTTTTGGAAACCAGTTCTCCCAAGCAATCTCCAAACCCCTCCGTAATCCAAGAAGCTCGACAAGATTAATTGAAACACTTCCAAGCTTCATAGAGAAACCAATTATCCACTCTCCGTCGTGATTCCTAATGAGTCCTCCGGCAGCAGCTTGTTTAGTGTGCTCGAAGAAGCT
>JBBMKE010447639.1:0-20494 GCA_037834125.1 Lippia alba
TGCATGTTTACCGATACTATAATCGGATATAATCTTAAATCATTGGCTAAAGTAGCTGAGGACATGGCCCGCAAAGGCGTTTGATAAATCTAACGTTTATTTTGCAAGCCTTGAGTTTAGTATTTTGTTTAAATGTTCATAGTGTTTTTGGCTTATGAGATTCTTTTGTTCGTTTTTGGACTTCTCATTTGAACTGCTAGCTCTTCTCTTCTAATGTTTATGGTGTGTGGAAGTCTTTTGGTCGTTTTATGAACTTTTTAATTGAACGACTGTATGACAAATTATAGTTCAGTTGTTAGAACTTTTTTAATTGAGCCGCAATCCTTAACGACTGTTTTCTTATACTTTTTTTTCTTAATTATAAATTCTACTTCAGTTGGGATTTTTTTTTTCTTTTTTTTGGTCGCCAAGAGATAGTTGCAAGAGCAGACCAAAGCACAAAAAAAACTAAGTTACAATCCCAACAGGGGGAGCATCCCAAACACAAAACCCCTGTTGGAACTTTTTTAATTGAGCCGTAATAGGTGAATTAATTATTATTTTTAAAAATAAGAAAGTCTTATTATTTTGAATTAAATATTCTGGTTGAAGAGAAGAGAAGTAATCACTCCGGTGCTGCTGGACTGAGGCGTTTATCTTTCTGTTTGTTTGTCTTCTGCTCTTCGCCCTTTTGGGCCTCTTCACGGTGGGAAAAAAAAAAAAAGAAGAGCAGTAATCAAAACAAAAACAAGCAAACAAATAGAAAAATGTTATCACGTCTAAATTCGGTAGCAGATATTCTTCCTTGAAAAAATACTGTTGTTTATATTGAGGGGAAAGGTCTCCATATGGATGTTTACCATGAAAACTACTTGCAGCTCTCATACGAGAAGACGCGTAAGAACATACGTATTGCTTCTTCTTTGCCTTTATTGATGGTAATAGATACATAAATATATTTAAATTGTTGGAGAAATTATAAAAATATGATAAATATTAGTTTCAAATAATTAGTTTTATAAATGTTAGATAGAGCGGATATATCCGAAATTAGCATTATTTTGTAAGTGGCTTATAAATTAATTATTATCATTTATTACTATATTTTCATTGATATGACACTAAGTTTTGAATTCATATATAATCTTTTCAATTCTCACTTTATATTCTTTAATTTGTAGTACATCAAAATTAAAGATGTCTTAATCAAGAAATAATTGGAGTATTTATATATTTAAACCTAGAAACTAATACTATATATATATAGAGAGAGAGAGAGACTAGAGGCGGCGGATTCGGAAGCCGCGCACCACACCCAATTACACCGGAACAAGTCTCCAGCGGTTAACCGGTTTTTCACCTGTTTTTATGTAATTTCGTTCTAATTGAAAAACCCATGAATGCACCACCACCCAGTTACACCGAACAAGTCTCCGGCGGTTAACCGGGTTTTGACCTATTTTTATGTAATTTCGTTCTAATTGAAAAACCCATGAATGAATATTGTTAAATTTCCCTTTTCTTGCATTTTTTCCAGCTAAAAATCGAGTCTTGGATGATGATGATGAGTAATTTTGGCACACTCTTGCGTGTGCAAATTATAAAATTCTTTTGTTTAAAATATATTTAAATTAATTTTTATATTAATATATATTTTATCAATAATTTTAATATAATTACTGAATTAATATAAAAATAACATAAAAACATAAAATATCAAAAACACTATCTTAAAAAAATAAAAAAAAAGAAAAATAATTAAAATAAGGTGAGAGAAAGAAAAGATCAGAATATGTAAGAGAAGAAAACAGATAGAAAAATTGAGAGTAAATCGTAAGAGAAGAAAACTGATGCATAAAAGATAAATATATAGAGAAATAAAGAAAAAGAGGACATCAAAAGATTACCTTTCCTCTCGCGCTTAATAAGAGAAGAAAATTGATGGATAAAAATAAAATAAATAGAAAAAAAAAGGACAACAAGAGACCACCTTGCCTCTCGCGCTTAGTAAGAGAAGAAAACTGATGCATAAAAGATAAATAAATAGGAAAAAAAAAAGAAAAAAAGGACACCAAAAGATCAATTTTCCTCTCACGCTTAATAAGAGAAGAAAACTTCATGGATAAAAATAAAATAAATAGGAAAAAAAGAAAAACACAACAATAAGAGACCACATTTGCCTCTCACACTTAATAATAACTAGTAATCTTGTACACTGGTGCCTCTCGCGCTTAATAATAACTAATAATCTTACACACTCGTTAGGTGTGTAAATAAATTATTATTTAAATATATTAAATTTAATCATACGTTACTATATTTTACATTATATTTAATATAATTACACAAATAATTCCACATGATCCAGGTTGGATCTAACGTTCGAACCCACTTACTACTACACGAAAAATAAAATATATACTTTTTTATCCCAACAACGCCTTATTTGTGCGGATGAATATATAGTATGAAAAGAATATAAAAAGAAACATAAAATTAGAATGTGAAATTTGATCGGTTTAGACGGTAGTTATTATTTTGAGTATAGCTTCAAAGAATTCGATCAGACTACCGAGGTCGAGGAATTCTGTTATTATTAATTATAAATTTTTGTGAAAAAATAATAATAGAATTTTGGGAAAAAATAATAAGTTATTAAACTAGTGATCTAATATTCTTTTCTAAAGAAAGAGAAACTTTTGTGTTGTGTTATATTTACTGCTACCGGAGAAAGAATTCTATGTATAGCAAAAAAAAAAAAAAAAAAAAGAGAGAAGAAAAAATTCTATATATATATTTCAATACAGACAATTTACAAATATACCTAATGTCCGTGGATGAATATGGTTAGAAACACAAAAGAAATACAAAATCAGAACGTGAAATTTGATCGGGACTATCGTCTATCTAGTTGAGGAGGATCGTAATTATCATTTTATAGGTTTTCATATAAAAAAAATGAATTACCAAAATAAATATTTTTTTTAAGAAAACACAAATTTTAGAGTCGGTCTCCATGTGAATTCGTTGATGCACATGGGGTCTTCCATACATGTTTTTGGAAATCGAAGCAATCTATGTTGGTTGAAGCCTATGTTTTAAAACCCGGACTGGACAGGCCAGTCGGACCTGTTCAACCGGTGACCGGCGGCTTGTCCGGTCCGAACTGCCCTCCAAAACCACCTCTTGGTCCGATCAGTGAGAACAAAGGCGAACCGATCAAAACCTGGCAAAATAGTCGAACCGGACCAATTAATGACCCGTTTGGCCCGGGATTCTGAAAGAAAGAAAGAAAGAAAGAAAGAAAGAAAGAAAGAATTTAAGAGTTTGAGCCATCCAGAGCCATTTTGGTTGTTTTTGTTCGGATTTTTGGTGATTGGGAAAAAAAATCGTGTAACATTTGTTAATAATTGGAAAAAAAAAAGAATGGATAATGAAAAGAGATAAGAAAGAGGAGAAGGAGTTGTTGAGAAATTATTCAAAAGAAAGAGATGATTGAGAAGCAGCCGCCTAAACATATGAAAGATATGAGCAGTCATGAGCAGCAGCAGCGAATTGAGCAAAAACCTAAAAAGTAGATGAGAATTAGAAGGTGGCATTTTTCCTCGGTCATCCATTGCTAGGGGCGGGCATTCAGGTCGGGGAATTCGGGCCCGTCCCGACCACATCGGGAGCGGGAAATCGGGAATTTTTATTTTCGGCATGGATACCCGACCCCGACTAAAAAATTTGGGATCGGGATTGGGTATTGATTTGCTACCCGATCGGGAAATTCGGGTACCAAATTAAAAAAAAAAACATATTATAATATACAATATTTATACATTTAATACAACTTTTCTTATACAATTAATAAGTTATTAGTCGTTTCCATTTTTTAATTCCCAGACGCAGAACAATGATAGAATTTAGGGATAATTACGAACACCCCCTGAGGTTTGGCGAAAATACGGATTACCCCCTGACACGTTATCTCCTCTGTTAAAATTAACAGAATATGTGATTTTATCATTTTACCCCTCATATTCTAAAACTCGGGGGTATATGTAATGAAAGTCTAAAAGCAAGGAGTTTAATATAAGTATTGAAATTCTTGGGGATTTTGATGTAAATACTTGAACTATGTGTTTATCTAGTTTTTTCTTTTTCATTTTTTGGTTATTGCTACTTAATGATATTTTGACGTTTAATAATGCACAAATTTCATTCCTAAAGTTTATGGATAAAAAAAACAATTAGAAATCACCAACGTTATTCATATTGAAATCACCAATAGTTTATGTTTATATTGAATTGTTATTCATATTTAAGTTACATGTATTCTAATTCACCAACGTTTAAAATATTTTTTTCATTGAAAAATTTTATAATTTTAAGCAAACTAAGTTTAAATAGACTTATAAATTTTCAAATTAAAAAATACAAAATTTAACCAACATTACAAATATATCATTACAATTTTAATAGTATTACAAAATACCCCCAAAGTTTCAATAGTATTACAAAATAACCATCAAAGTTTCAATATTATTACAATATGCCCCCCCAAAGGATAGGATTGAAATTTTTAAAAATAATGTTGCTGATGTCATCAAAACTTAACGCCGTTAATAACGGTTGGAGGAATTTTTGAGAGAGAATGTAAACCTCAGGGGGGAATCCGTAATTTCTCAAACCTCAGGGGAAATCTGTATTTTTGCCAAACCTCAGGGTCGTTCGTAATTATCCCTGAATAAATATTAGTGAAAATTTCAAACTTCTTGTTTTAATTGATTTAGTTAACTGACTATGTAATAAACGTCGGTTGCCGTTTAAACTAGTTGGAGCGGATGCATTGCCAAGTTATTTCATACCAATCGTGATAAATTTATTTATTTTTTCTCTTTATCCATACTGTACTTTTTTCTATGTTTCCTTTTTTTTATTCCTAAAAGTGTCATCCTTTTTTTTTTTCAAATAAATTTCGTTGTATTTACTGCAAATTCAAATAAAAATAGAGTGAAATATCTAGTAAGTACTTTCCAAGGGCCACAATCTAGCGTATATGTACAAATATATTCAACTTTTTCAATTTGCTTAGCATCTATTTTTCTCCTAAAATTGATATTTTCTGGTAATTAAAAATAAAAATACAAAAAGATTGAGCATGATCATACCTGAACTTGTACTTTCTCGATCATCTAGGAGCTCAACATATTCCAGAACCGAATTTGGGCTAGAATTCTCCGAAACATCTTCATTTTCGATCGAGCTTCTCCCTGTTCCATGATTTCGACACGAATTCTTTACGGGAAGCACATTGCTTGACTCATTAATCATCTTCGATTCTAATTCCTTTTGACATGAAACCATATTGCCATTACTCCCTCCTGGATCATTCTCCTTATTCATCTCCCTCAAACTCTCTCGTCTTCTAACGCCCTTCTTCTTCTTCTTCTTGGACTTAGAATAATTCTCATCAAAATTGAGTATGAAGAAGTGTTCATCTTCAAGCTCTTTGTATGTCAAAGGGATCACACGCCTACTTCTCAGTACTTGCGGTGATGATCTTGTCCTTGGCTTGATTGAATCTGCAGAATTATGCTCACTTCGCTCCGCCTGTGGAAGCGTTTCGAGTCCCATAAGCCTTGCCACTAATCCCGGGGGGCCTGAGCCCCTACGGGGTGGTGTATTTTCTCTCCCGTCTCCCTGGAAATGATCGAACGGGCATGACGTGAGACTAGTAAAACATAGTATTCGTCGCAAGATTCTAAATATGCACGACGGCCCGACAATTCTGCTAGAGCCAGAAGGGCTCCGATCCACCATCGAAGAAGAAGACGGAGACGAAAATGTAGGTGAGGGCTTCATGTATTTGATCAAGATTTGTTTCTTTCTTTTTCGTTGATGCTGTTGTTGAGTGTGGACTAATAATTGGGAGGAGGAAGTGAAGAAGAAGAAAAGCAAAAGAAGGTGGAAAAAAGTGGTGAATTTTGAAATTAAGAGGCAAAAAGAATAGTTGAAAAAAGGAGGGATTTTGAATGAGGGGGCGAAGAGGGGGCGGGCTTTTGAGTTTGAATTCTGTGAGAGATGGAAAAGGAGAAAAAGATAGTGGTGTTTTGTTTCCCACGCCGCTCACAATGGTCAATTTTTGCAGTTTGTCCTCTTCAAAAATGGGCTCAAAGCCTCAAACATAGTGTTGTGTTAACTTTTCTCACTAGCAATAAAGCAAACTTAGACACAAGACATCTGCTCTGGCCTTGTCCTTGGCTATGTTTTTGTACAAGGTGGGGATATATACCTAATACAATACACTGCTCGCCATGCCAACACTGAACAGTGAACAGACTAAGTGTGAGATTTAGGACCACTACATGATCTTGGGATCATCAACTATAGAATTCGACAAGTAGAGACTAGTTGGCAGAAGTGGGTCACGAAATCTTGTTTAAGGTCGTCAGAATCTAATTTATATTATTGAGGGGAATTTTCGAATAGTAATAATAAAAAAAAAACGAATAAGAAATGAATACAACATTATGTTATGTATATCGACTTGAGGGGGAACTGTAGGGATGTAAATGAGCCGAGGTAGATCGCGAACTTAGGAAACCAGCTTGAGAAAAGTTTGAGCTTGAGTTCGAATTCTACGTGTTGACCCAAGCCCTAATCTTCTAGTATGTACCCCAACTTTTTTCTTGTTGATGGGTAATCACAGCTTAATGCGAAATTTACTAATTACAAGTCTTTTGTGTAATAATTGGAGAATGAGGAGTATTTTGTACTATATAGTTGATGGAAACATCACAAGTAGAAACAAAAGCAAGAGGACATAAAAATTTATGCAGTTCACTGTTCACCAATTTGAAGTCAATCCAATTTTGAATTTGAGCCCGAAGGTTTTAAATTTTTATTAAAAAAAATCAAGTCCAACCTAAGGTTGACTAAGCTCAACTCGAGCTCAAGTTTTTCAAGTTCTGACTTCTGACTAGTTTTCCACTTTTCTTTCCCTACTTAGATTTTAAAAAGGGAAAATATCATTTTTAGTCCTCTACAAATGATGTTTTTCGCTTTTCGTCCTGATCTTTTCATTTGTTTCAAAATTAGTCTTAAACTTTTGTCAAAAATCTCACTTTTGGTCCTTCCGTTAGTTATTGGACACTTCCGTTAATTTTCTAACGGAAAAAGGCGCGTGAGTGAATGAATGTGAGTGACACGTGAATGACATGAGGCTTTTTCCGTTAGAAAATTAACGGAAGTTAGGAAAGGACTAAAAGTGAGATTTTTTGGAAACATAGATGATGCATTTTGAGACAAGCGAAAAGTTCAGGACTAAAAGTGAAAAATCTAATTCGTAGAGGATAAAAAATGATATTTTCTCTATCTTAAACTAATTTATTTTTTGGGTGAATTAGATCTAACTACCCTACATTTAGATTTAGATTTAATTACTACGTAATCTATTATTATTGAAAAATTATATTTTAGTCCTTAATTTTGAGAATCGTTTGTGGCCGCTAGTGTTTCGTTATGTCATTTTAAAAATACCTCTAATTTATTTTTGAGAAAATTACATTTTTAGTCCCATAGGAAATAAGTTAATTTTTTTTTGCCCCGTAGTTTTTAAATCGTCCCGCACGTTTAGTTTTTCGGCAAATATAGTTCCAAAGTGTAAAAAATTTATTTTTGACAACATTAATTATGTTATCATTATAAAATTATTATTATTTTAATATAAATATAATTAAACATTATTGTAATAATTTTTTATTATGCTATCAATTTCTATATTTGTCAAAAATAAATTATGTTGTCAAAAATAAATTTTTTACACTTTGGGAGTATATTTGTCAAAAAACTAAAAGTGCGGGACGATTTAAAAATTACGGGACAAAAAAAAGAAATATTTCCTATGGGACCAAAAATACAATTTTCTCTTTGTTTTTAAATTCATAATTTATAGAGATCGTTTTGTTATATTTATAAACTTTAGGGATGATTTTGTAATTTTGGTCATATATTTAATATAACACTCATAAAATCATTAGGGGCATAAGTGTACTTTTACAAATTCTGTTAAGGGATCTCAGACCAAACAAGATTTATAGAGACTAAAATGTAATTTTCTAATAATAATGGACTATTTTGTAATTAAGGCTAAATGCAGGATAGTCACATGTAATTCTGTCTCTCTTTTTTATTTTTATTTTATTTTTAAGGAAAGGAGGCCCTAGGGGACCAATTTATTGAGCATCAATGTGCATGAAGTTTAAAACATACAACGAAATATCGAAAGAACCAATGTAGGCTGAAGTCGTCATAAACTGTGACCAATTTTATTCACATTACATCTAATGAAAGAAAAACGATAATCACTAAAACTAAAACAAATATACTTGATATCAAGAATGATATTGCCCAATAAAGAACAATTATCTTTTGTGTTCTTCAATTGGTGATTAATCTTATAACCGTGATTTGACTTTACTGAAAACACATTTTTACGGACCGTGACAATACAATTTTCGTATAATTAAAATAAAAAATATTGCATTATTATTTTCAAAGGAATATCCGTTAAAATAAAACAACATTATATAATTACTGCCAATGGAGTCGTTAAAAGATATTTAATTTTAGTTTTTTTAAGGGTGTTTCTTCTTTTTTATGATCAAAAGTATTAGAATTTAAAAGTGAAAAAGGAAAATATTGTTCATTCACAATCCATTACAAAAAAAAATTTTAAATATATACACTGTTAGAAATCAAGAGGGGGTGAATTGATTTTATAAAATTTTCGCACAACTCAATCAGAAAATATATGTATTAGAGTATCTTAACGTTGTTTGAGTTAATTATCATAGTTCAGAGCTGGCAGGCTCTTGCAACAGTATCAAAGTAGTAATACTGTTAAACCAACTTTCAATGTCTCTAGCTTGAATGGATATCAATGTGTTTCAAGAGAAAGATCTTGATAGCAAATTTAAATACAAATCTTAATTTTCCACAAGCTAGGTTCTTTGGAGATTTAAGCTTGGAACCAATCAAGTCAAAGCACCAAACTTTCACAGTTTTAGATCTTGGTAAATAATAAGTTCAAGCTTCACCACGCTTTAATCAAGATCATTCAATCACTCAAGATTCACAAAGTTCATTAGCTCAACCAAGAGTTAACCAATTGTAGATCAGATATTGCTCAGATAAGATTAGATCAATAGCTTAATTGTGAGCTAAACATGTCTCAACTAATAAAGAAAAGAGAGAACAAGAGACACAAGATTTAGAGAGGTTTGGCCCCTATGGTTGTGAAAATACAAACCAATTGAGATTAATCATCTACCTAAGTTGTTAGACTTAGGATTTTCAACGGATCACTTTAATAAAATGCTAGAATACAAGATACGACACAAATGGAGTCTGTCTGGTACAATCAGCAACCACGACTGGTATAAATTAGACCAAGCTCCAGGATTCCCAAACTTCTCGCAACACTACCCACCAAGAATCAACTCTTATAAAGAGTTAAATAGCATAAGGCAGCAACAAACAAAATGATAGAATCAATTTTTGTGTTGACAGTAAGTCTTTATAAATAGCTTCCAAAAGATGACCGTTGCACAACTTTGAATTTTAAATTGGGCTCACTTCCCAATGTGCAGGTACAAAGCAAGGCAATATCTCTTCTTCAGTCAAGTGAGATGGGAAGGTCAAACATTGTTGGCTCATTTTGTTGAATTCCTGCAAAAAAACTTTACAAGTATATTTATATTTTAAATAAAATATTATTTTATTCTTTGAAACCTGTGTTGGACTTTTGAGCTGAGATGCGGGGGGAATGATTTGTTCCAATAGAGTTTTGCAATACTTTTTGTTGATCAATTCAAAACTTTGAATGCTAACATACATTACTTGTAGCGCCCCACACAAAGGGATCACATCCCCCGCACCAAGATCTAAACCCGGTTACGAAATAATCCGCACTCGAATTCAAACCCTAGCGAACGGAGACCACATACACACTAAGCCAGGCGGAGCTAACTAAAACAAAAGACTCAGAGTGCATGGAAGCATTAAAAGAAAACCAAGCATAACATATAAACTAAGACATACATAATTCACATCATAATTACAGATGGCCGGCAAGGCCTAACAAAAGAATATACAAAGTAACACAAGTATTCAAATACATAACCAAAAACAGGCTGTATGAATGCCACTAGACATAGACCCAAAAGTGTATACGTGCTGACACACTTCTCCGTCTATCTTATGGCCAAAAGAAACCTGCAACTGAAAGATAAAAGCGAGGATTCAGTCAACTGACTGAGTGAGGCAGCTAACGCACACCCCAATGCTAGATAGATATATCATAGCAAGTATCAAAGGTGAAATCATCAACCGAGAGTGGGTTTTACAAACCAAAATACATATATAAAACATTTTCACAAGTCCCAATTCAATTCATAAACTCCACAACATGCACACACACATGCTCGGTGAGTACGAGCTTCCAACCTGCTTAACACACACATCACCAAATAACGAATAACAAAACACAACACATCCATCCATCTCACCAATTAATGGGAGAGCCATACGCGGCTCAAACCATCCACATCACAACGTCACGAGGGGTAGCTAACCCATAACGTTCCCTCTCCATAACACATTGGAGGCAACAAGATATCACGCCTTCCCAAACTCCCGGGGTCACGCGTAACACCTTGGGTGGAGACTATGCACAGGCTAAACCTCGACGACCCTATACCGTCCCAAGGGTTCCTTACCCATAGTTCCTTGAGCTCACACACACGATACACATCACATCACATCACATGCCATTTTTCATGGCTCATCTCGCAACCCATCAGAACTCAAACTCGCACATTTTCCGAAATAGCTTACATATGCTTATATTACATTTCCAAAGCAAGATCCGATCACAAGGTCATAATCATATCATCTCACAACACTTATTTATTTACTTATATATTCAAAATATTGTCACATGCGGGGCAAGAAAACGTCACATAAGGCTATAGGTCGTACTATAAAAACCTAAACCTCACTTTGCAAAGAAAACGAAAAATGTGAGCTAGAGAGTGGACAACTAGGTCTCGGGCTCGTCAACGGGAACCTCCTCCTGTGAAAATAAACACAAAGAACCCAAGACTTAACTCTATATGGCCAAAATGATGCACGACAATGAAGAGATATGCATGAAATGCAATGAATGCGCATAAAGTACACAAACACCAAATAAAGTATATTAAACCAAAACTCGAACAAACGGATTCAAAATCATACCAAATTTTAATATAGTTAAGGGCACACATCAAATAACATGTTAAGAAAGTTTAGGAGTCATAATGGGGTGAGAAAGGATCAAACAAGTGATGAAAAATAAGAAAACGGAGACAAAATGAAGAAAAAAGAGTGCAGAAAAATCCATGGTCATGGAAAAAATACATACAAATTTCCACGGCCGTGCAAAAATGGCCAAAATGAGGCAGTAGCTTCCAGCAAGATCCACAGCCATGGGAAAAACAAGGGCAAAAATCCACGGCCGTGGGAAAAACAGGGGCAAAAATCCACGGTCGTGGATTCCTCCCAGAATAAAAAAACAGCCCAAACAAAGTAAAATCGGCCAAAACAAGTTCAAGGCATGCTCAAGCACCCCAAAATCAATCCAAACTCAATCATAAACTTATAAACTCATGAATTAACATATAAGAGAGCAATTATCATCAAGGGATCAAGATTTCAAGTTCAAATCATCAAGTATTCAAGCACATACGCACTTAAGGGCACAACCGATGCATTCGGCATTCAAGAAGGCATAATTGAATTCAAAACTCAACTTCTCAATACCACAATGCTCAAAACTACAACTTAACACTATATACTACACATATGCAAGAAATGGGATGAAGGGGATCAAGGGTTCAAGGTGAAATTTCATGCCAAAACCATCACTCATGCTTCCAATCATCTCATATACACATATAAGCATCAAATTGATCAAAGAATTATGCTATCAAGCTTCCTCCTCATAAAGCCATAAATGCATGAATGGTGAAAACCTCCCCAATCAATTACCAAGCCATAAAATCATAAATAACCAAGGCAAATGCATCAATGATCACCCAATATGCAATAAATGCCATCAAAAGTCATGGAAATGCATCAAGCCTCAAAATCCATTAAACCCTCACTATTCACCCCATGATCAATCCCAACAAACCGACCAATTAATCCATGATATATGCACATGTATGAAGCCACAAGAATAAGAGGAATGTAAATATGAAGTCACCTTAAAGAGAAAATGAAAGAAGGAAAGGGGGTCTTGAGCTCTTGGATGCTAAAAATGGAGTTGAACTTGGAGAAAACTCTTCTTCTTCTCTCTTGGGGATGGTTGCTGCATTTTTGGTGTGTGTGGGGAGAGAGAGTGCTGATTTTTGGGTAATAAAAGGGAGAAAATAAAGTCAACAAATGTGGTTTGGGTCCCACTAGGCTTTAGGTGTGTATTTGTGTACGTGAGTTATAAATCGGGTAATCGGGAGTCGAAACGGGGTCGAAAAATTCTGGGGCTAGACTCATTGAGTCCCAATCATTTAAAGAAACTCAACGAAGGTGTCGGAACTCGAATCCGAGTTCCCGAGCTCAAGATACGACCTAAGGACTCAAAATATTATAATTGCAAAATTACCCCAAAACATTTAAATAAAGAACAATTGAGTCCAAAACTAATTACCCTAAGGAACAAATTAAATTAAAAGCATGCAAATAAGTCCAAGAATCACATAAAATGCAATTAATAATTAAATTACACAATTACTTGTCGGTCCGAAAACACGGGGTGTTACACTACTCTTCTTCACTTTCATCTCCTTCATGGTCTTCATATGCTATCGGAGTCTTGCACTTGCACTTACCTTTACCCTTACTCTTTTTGTAGTGTCGTGCTTCTTGTAACGATTCATCAATTTGTTGGGTATGCTGTTGCATCGATTGGTATGTTGTTGCATCTCAAATAACGTTTTAGTAAGTTTCATTTGCATTTGTTGCATCTCAGTAAACACTGGGGTAAAGGCTCGAGTAAACGATTGAGTAAACTGAGTAAGCTCCTCCCTTGTCACATACGACACAGGCTGAGATGAGGGAAAACTTGAAGTATGAGGAGATAACCGCGAAGGCCCTAAGGTTTTTTTTCATGTTCTTGAGCTCAAGAACCCTACCCGTCTTGTCGTGTCCCTCTGTAGCCCGTAGCTCTGTCTCCGTAACCACAAGACTATCAAAATTTTCCAACAACTATTGTTCCTGCGTAGGCACCAACCGACCATCATTCTCCTATATATGCATATAAATCAAATCAAAGCACAAATATATAACATTTTTATAGTTTGAAACAAAAAAAATTTGAAACAAAGAGTGATCAGCTGAGACAGAGAGAAATTAATATAACATTTACGTTGGCCTTTTACATTTTTCTTGCCATGATCAAGTGACTCAATTTGAGATGAGGTGAAATCTGAAGCATGAGTATAAGCCTTTCCGTGCAACGGGCCCCCTAAGGTGTTTTGCTTGTGGCTCTGTCCAAGTTTCCCAAGCTTCTTGTCCGGTCCCCCAGCAGCTGTAGTGTATAACTTTGTCCTAGTAGGCATAGGACTATAATCAGGATTCTCCACCAATCTCTTGTTCGTGTAGCCATCAATATATTGCAATTTTCCTACATGTTCATATAAACACAACCAATATATAACAGATACTTATTGTAATTAGTCAAATTATAAATAATTAACTCACGAGTGTTTACTAGTCTTTCTTTTCGGGTCTTACAGCTTCACAAAACTTTGTCTAAAAGCTTCTCTTACTAAAACAGGTTCTTGAGCCAACTGATCTTTCCTCTTTACATTAATGGTATGGATACAAACAGAATCTCCGGTATTAGTTGAGTCTACTTTCTGTGAGTTTCCATTCACATTTTGGGTGCAAGAAGCCTCACAGTTTTCATCAGACGGTTCTACCTCTTCATGATCCGTCCAATACCAATAATTTGGTTTGAAACCATATTTATACAAATTCCATCTCACATCATCAGGATATTTATAATCATACTTTCTTAAGCACTTATTGCACGGACATCGAATTTTCCCCTCAACTATAAATGGATACAACGTACTTGCGTATGCAATAAGCTTCTCAATCCCATCGATATCCTCAGGTCTTGTGCCCCCACGGTTTGGGTAAGTTTTATTATACATCCAACATCTCTCCTCAGGGATCTTCATCTACATGCAATAAAAAGTTTCTATTATCTATACTTTTTTGTTAAGCGAGAGAGGTAAAGGTGGTCTCTTGGTGTCATTTTTTTTATCTTTTATTCGTCAGTTTTCTTCTCTTACGATTTTCTCTCTTCTTTTCCCTTTTTTCTCTTATATTTTCTTATCTTTTCTTTTCTCTCACCTTATTTTAATTATTTTTCTTTTTTTTTCAGATTTTTTTAAGGATGGTGTTGTTTGATATTTTATGCTTTTATGTATTATATTAAAAATACTGATCAAATATATATTAATATAAAAATTAATTTAAATATATTTCAAATAAAAGAATTTTATAATTTGCACACGCAACGAATGTGCCAAAATTACTAGTGTACATTAATAAGGAAGCCTTTGAATCAATTGTGATACTATTATAAATTAAAATTGTAAAACATTGTGGAGAAATTCCCCTATATTTTCCATGTGATCTCTCAACCTTACTAACGTTAACATTATGTAACAATCAAGTTTAATTTTCAACTGGACAAATATTCTCTAGCTATTCAAACAAATATAATTAAGTGTACAACGTTAATCGACCATATGCGTGGAATCGTGATGAAGTATAAACATGAGCCCAGCCGCAAGAATATCTGAAGAACTATAGGTTAATGACCAAATGATCAAATATTAGCTAGTGAATTTAACTCACTATCTCACTATGAACACACACACACACATATATATATGCGAATTTTGAAAATTACAATTGCTGACTGAAAGTCTAAAAATAGGATTGGCCTCTGAAAATCTTGCAGCAAACCACCTAGAAAATCTATATATGTTATTAAACCAGAAGGAATCACCGGAAACTGCAACGTAGGTCATATTATGGACTGCAACAATAAGAAGACAGTAACCTGGTGGCTGCTTCACCGAATAGATGTGGCGAAATAAGAAGAAAAAGGAAAAAGAGAGAGACACTAATCGGCAGAGGAGCGACGATGGAAGCAGTACGCTGACGGAGTGGGCAAGGCCAGCGGATGAATGAGAGAAAGAGAGAGAGGGGGAGGGAGGGAGGGATTTTGGCCTTTTGAGCGGCAGAATTTTAATTTGGAATAATCTCAAACCATCCCTTAGTTCAATGTTTTCATGCTTAGACAGTTAAGTGGACCAAAAAATTAACTGGGTCAATGGTTAATTTTGACTGTTGAGTCGATCGTGGTCGAAATAATATTAGAATTATGTTATAAATAATATTAAATATTAAAAATAATAAATATAAAATATAGAAATTTCATTTGCCTTTTTCAAGTGTATATATAAATTTAATTACAGCCCCACTAGTAAATCATCATATGAAACTAGAGGTTTTGAAGAAACACACTGTAATTCTTACAAATCAGTGTAAAGAATTCACAAATATCACGGTCCTATTTGAGCAAGCACCAAATCACGTGTGGACAAGTGCCAAATTGATCAACGTCGAGGTTTTGGAACTTTCAAGTGGAACACTAGAGCGGGCGCCGAAGAGAAACGGTGGAGAAAGTCGTTGATATTTACAAAATTTAGAGTTTAGGTTTCCTTTTTGTAAGTATTTCCAGACAAAACAGTTAATTGGATCCGTCAACGGTTTAGTGGGTCAAGCGATTCAACCGTCATTTTTATCGGTTCTTGTAAAATATCACGATTTTTGGAGTTGTTTGGTTTCAGGAATTCATCGGGCCGTTTAGTGGAGTGGTCGACGGTCCTATCGGTTCAGCCGTTCGGTCCGGTCCTCAAAACGTTGGTGTATTTTACCTCAAACTTTAAAGTTAGTGTGATTATGTCTTTAATTTTTAAAAAATATCAAATTTAATTCTTTTTAGCAGACAGAGAACATTTCAAATGTGTTGATATTATATGTCAAATCAAATCAAATCTCTTGATGCAAGGAATACAAAGGTGGTGGTAAAACCAAAATTTGACAACCGAAAAATAAGAAACAATAGGTCAAAAATGACGCACGATGAGCGGAGTTTTGCAGCGGCTTCTGGTAGTCAATAAGGTTGACTAGGGTACGAGTTTTGTCTGTATTGAAGAGACAAATACGATGATGATTGTTTTAAAGCTTGAGTCGTCGTGATGAAAAAAATTTGAAGTTAAAGTTCATTTAAAGGTATTAAATGTGATATTTTTTAAAAGTTAGGGGAACAATCGCACTATTCAAAAGTTAAAAAAACAAACGTACAAAGAATCAAGTAACAAATGTGTTTGAAATTAGCTTTTTTAATTTTTTTTAAATTTTATGTATTCTTTTCCCACACACTAAGATTGGAATTACCCTATGCGCAGAATTTTCATTTATGTTTCCATTTTTCTTATTTTCTAATAGATTTAAAGTTATTTTTCAATATATTTTCACTTTAGACCTGTTTCTATGGCTCTATGCAAGGTATTACTATGCTATAATATTTTTCTATAATTTGAAATTTTAATAGATTTTCACTTATCTTTGTCTCTATGCAACCAGGTGACGGCGCCATTAAGGAGAAAATTTTCTGTACCACAATAATACAACTAAAATGTCAAATTTTACCTCGCAATAATAATTGCTACACAAAAACTCAAATTCAAAAATTTTTGTTGGAATTTGACATTATATTATAGCTGTATTATTCTTGGAGGGATACCAAATTCCTTGGTAGGAATCCATAGAATAAAGTCCATAATATGTTGAATGAATTGGAAGCAATTTATTGCTGGATATTCACTTGAATTTGAAATAAGGCTGGTACAGGCTGGTTCCAGACAGTTACAAAATGAAAGTTGTGTGATATTAGTGGCTGGTATCAGGTCAAAAACGTTTCAGATGTTTTGTAACATTATTTTCAGCATTATGACTATCATAATAATAAGGTTTATGGCCTGCCATAAACAAGACAATTAATGACTATTTGTGTCATGTGTTCTCCCCTACAAATACTAAGTTCCAGACCTCAGAAATGAGAGAACAATTGAGGAAACAAGTGGTAATTTAGAAGTCTAGATAACTTTCTGGTTTGGTGCTGATAAACACTCTTGATCACAAAATTACACGCACTGGTATTTTGAGTATTGTGAGGAAACCACTTTTCAGCACAAAAACATGGTTTCTAAAGTACCATCCAGAAACCACTATATCTCATAAGAGCCCTGGTTAGTAGTCGAAGTGAACCTCTCCTGAGATCGTGAGTATCTGTGATTCGGAATTCTCTGGTCTGTCTTATCCTGGAAGGAGCTTCGCAACGACCCAACACACCGGTAGTGGGGTGAATACTTCTTTAAGGCAAGCCGACTTTGGCCGTCGATTCAGTCATAACAATGATAAGTTTCCTCGTTTACATGTTCTGGTACAGCACTGGTATTTATCTTGATAAGGTTATGCGCTCTTCTAGAATTTATACTATGTCAGATCTGCGTACTGGTACTTACACTGGTATATATTGAATATGCATGTTGTTGATATCCATGTCTTGATTTACATGTTCCAAAGAGCTTCTGGTACTTATGTTTCTAAATTCGAACCATGTATGTATGTTGTACATCATATGTATATTGTGGTACAATATCTTCTCTGGTACTTGTGCTGATTTTGATCTATTAGATTCTGGTACTTGTTCTTATATGAATCTAGACAATGATGGGAATGAATGTGCTGGATCCATTAGCTGAAGAACTCATGTTACAATCGATTAAGTTGGATCTACATGTTATTGGTACTTATCTTGGTATGTTTCAACATGATTCTCGTACTTATGTTTTGAATCACGTATCCACGTTATACATCATATGTATATTGCAAAGCCTAATTATTCATCATGTTTGATAATTTGGCACTACAACAAGCTGATTTTCCAACAATTTTAATTAAATTAATATAACTATAAACGGCTAATCTATAACATATACATTAGTCAGTAGTTCTATATATTACTATCAAACTTATTAAATGCAAATTATCGCATTATTAATTGGAGGTAAGCATACATTGTAGCCCTAATTTCACAGTGCAGATAGATTGGCCGGAGCTGTGAACAGTGCTACTATTCGACATGCAATCGCTTGCCTGGGCATTCCTCTGTTCCTAGTTTCTTCGCTTCTCTAAATGGTTTTCTTTGTGCGTTACACTTTTTCTCTCCTCTCTCCTTTTTCAGGTTCCTGTTAGGTTAGTCTCTTAGGAAGTGAGGAGTCTGTGTCATCACTTCCATGGCGGCCTTCGGCTCCACCACAGTCATAGAGGATGAGGCATCAGACCTTGACATTTCTCGGCTGACACAAGCTTTTTCTATGACCTCCAGGGAGTCAAATTGTCTAGAATTACCGGTTTCTACTCGTAATAACTTATCAACAAATCATGCTTTATCTCTAGTAGGAAGGGTTTTCTCGCGAAGGGTCATCCGTTTTGAAAATTTCCGAAAAACCATAATTAAGACCATGAATCCAGTGAAGGTTATGGATATTGTCAAATTGGGGAATGATCGTTTCTTGTTCATGTTTAATCATAGAATTTATATGCAGCGGGTTTTGGAGACAACACCATGGAGTTTTGAAAAATACCCGATCATCCTTAAGACCTTTTCGAAGGATGAGGATCCGATGTCAGTGAGGTTAGAATTCTGAGACTTCATAGTGCATGTTCATGGTTTTCCATTTAATTAATAGAACGACGAAGTGCTAAGAATAGTAAGCTAACAAAGTAGGGGTTTTCCGGTCCATCACTTCAGAGAAAAGTTTGAATTTAGCAGGCTTGACCCCGCGAATGAGAGTTTGGGATTCTGATGTCTGAGCTGCTGGGGCGGTGTCTTTCTCTAAAATTGGGGTTGTGAAAGGAGGTTATTGTCTTGTTTACATATGATCGATTATCAAACTTTGCTATCTTTGTGGTATATACGATCATGTGGACCAGTATTGTCTCCTTCAATGTGAAGATGATTTCGAAGACCCGTCGCCGAACTTCCCATACGGGTCTTGTTTTCGGACCCTGCACAATAAAAAACCTTCACTTGACCATTTATTCCTAGCCTACACTCTGCCAACAAATCCCCTCCCCACCCACTCAGTCTCTTCCTCCCATACTACTCCTGCTCAGGCCTCAGGCAAGTTATCGATACTCAATCAAGTCTTCTCTCCAAACCCCAGCGGAACGAAATCTCACCCTCTCCCCTCATAACCGAAATATCTCCAGATAAAAATGACAAGGAAAACTCCTCTCTAAACCAACCACTGGCACATCAGCATGAACCCCAACAAACCACTCCTCTCTTACTCCAATCTTGGGTCTCAAGCCCCATTACAACAATGCAACCCTTCTCTCCAGCTACTGCTATGGTGAACCATCCCGTCTCCACTTCTAGTTTGCAAATTTATGGTACAAACCACAAACTGTGTCACCCCTGCCCCTCTACAGATAACAACAACCCCAATAAACAGAAACCCAAACCCTTCCATCCTGAATCCCATGCGATCCTTCACAGGTTGGATTCAACTATTATGAGCTCCCCTCATTTCCAAATCCCCCAGGATCCCTCCATTCCTTTAGACGAGCACCTAGTTAATATCCCTCTTACTCTCAGTATCCCTAATGCCACTCCTAACCCTCCCGATAAGAACTGTAAATTTTGGAGAAAGAAATAGTCTCTAAAACCAAACAAAAACTAGATTATGAACTCTATCCTCAACCCTTAGCCCACATCCACCTCTCCCACATCCTTCTCTAACCATGTCCTTGGGGACATCTCTAATACATTGGAGGGAGTTGCCCAACAACCCCGCCGCTCACAATGAATTGCATCAGCTGGAACTTTCAGGGCTCGGGGTTGGTTCCCTGGCGAGTTCATAATCTACGGTCCTTATTCAGACCATAACCGCTCGATCTCTACATTACGAGTCTCACACAGAGCCGCGCTCCTTTAATATGATGAGAAGAAGGGAAGGGGGCCACCCTCTTTTTCGGTATTCCTCTCTGAGACATTATGTAAGCAGTAGAGGATTGAAAAATTGAAAATGTAGCTAGATATGTTGGATGTTGGTGTTGACTTAGTTGGTATAGGAGGTGGTCTTGCACTTTGTTGCTTAAGGGCATTAACATTTCTTTACAGAGGTTTTTGTTGAACCATATTGATGTTTTAGTTACTGATGATGATGGTAATAATGCTTGGAGGTTCACACTACTAGAAAAATGCTCTATAGCAACGGATTTAACAACGGATTTAATTAAAATAGCAACGAAAATTTCGTTGCTATGTATA